>JAANDG010000280.1:0-180663 GCA_036852015.1 Pelodera strongyloides
ACCTAATGCTTATTTGCAATTCTCACCCTAAAGCGAGTCATCGTTTTATCGAGCGCACTTCACGAACGCTTTCATTTTTCTCCTACATGAACCAACACTAGTTTCGTGCGAAACATTTTCACCGGGGATATCCGGATTCTCGATTCTGAACGTATTCTAAAACGTGGACTATCCTCGTCTTCGTTTCTCTGCACTGAACGTTTCTTGAAGTGTTTCTCTCTCTTTCTTCATTCTCGTTATATCTATTCTGTCTCTTTCTCTGTATTCACTTTCTTTCTATCATTCTCGCTCTGTCTCTGGTCTCCCATTCTTCTGTTTGTTTCCCGCATTAGAGGAGGTGTTCAGACTGTTCAGAGACTTGCCGAGATTTCACGGGAAGTATTTTTTTGGAAGACAATTAATAATTATCCGACAATTAGGAAGATTTTATTGGTGATAAGTAAATCGAAAGGTAAAAAATCTAATAATTAGACATCCATGCATGCTTAGATACTGACTTGAGTTTATACTTGCAATTAGCCTCCACAACAGAAGCATGAAAAATTCGAGAAAACAACAAAATCTTCTGTCCATATGAAGCATTGCGATAATTTCCTATGGAAAAATATCATTTCTCCGTATATGTCTAGAGAAAATTTGACACTGAGATATAAATGTACTTCTCCATGTACTTCTCCAGAATAGAATATCGCATCACTCCTAGTTTTAGTGAACAAACATTACTCCACTGCTTATCAGCGCTTAAAAAGGCGGCACGCCGAGAAGCAGAAATAAGTTTGAAATTTACGAGAAATTAAACACTGTCATGAAAAGGTGGGTGCCCAATATACACAGATAAAGAGTACGTGAGCCAATTAGATAAGGCAGCGGTTTTTGCCCATGAACCACTTTTTTGTTCTTTTTTTTGCCTGTTTCCTTATTATCAGAAGAAGAATGTAGAAAAACACTAGAGTGAACATTAGTACTAGAATACATGCGATAGATTTTTTTTGTGTGACAAATTTGCTCAAATGTTAGCCTGCATTGATTTACATTATTGCGTGTTGTGCCGACTGCGGAGAATTTGTTTCAAGATTATGATTCAGCAAATATTAAAGGCTGTTTAATAATTTCCGTACATCGGATCATATAATCCTCTCTCGATCTTTGTAGAATAACTTTTCATGAGCCTGGACTGTTATGTAATCTCGTTCATCAGAATTTCTGCTCTACGCACTAGGTCACTAGGTGTAAGATTCTCAAAGACACTTTACGACTTTACTATTTGGTATCTGTTTTATACTTCATTTACGGTCACATTATTATTTCTGGCGTTGAAGAAGTAAACAATGTTGTATCCAATACGCGAAGAGTACGACAATATACGCTTTCGACAATCTGTACCAAATAGGCCTGTGAGCAGATCGCTCACTTTTACATTAGGTTTGTTCTCTTGGAAATTACAGCAAATATGTATATGCTAGTAATTCGGGCGGTCACGTTGTCGATCATCGGGATTGGCCCACCATTTTGGGTCGCACACTCATTTCATGCCTACGAGTAATAGGGAGCGCGCTTGAGCTGGGGTGCGCCACATGTTCGCCATCTTGTCGACGCGCACCCTTGTGCCGCACACAACAACGAACAGCGTAGTTTCATGTGTGTGGCTAAAATAGTAATAAAAGTTGCGTGTATATTAGTCGGCTGCAACACTGCTGACTCAATTGAGCGGAGCTGACGGGCCTAAATATAATTTTAATTATCAATTATCTTAAGATAATCGTGAGCGGATGTCGCAACGCGGAACGGACACGGAATCGATTGCGTCATCGACGGGCAGGAGGCGGAGCTTCATGGGCATGCGGAAATTGGACAATTGGATATCACATCTGAAGAAGGAAGGTAAGGGAGAGGCGCAGAAATTGTTTCAAGGAGAGAGAGAAAGGGGAGAGAGAGAGAGAGAGAGAGAATAGAGTGAGAGCGATAGAGAGAGAGAAAAAGAGAGAGAGAAAAGAGAGAGAGGGACGATAAAAAAGCATATGAATAATGATATGGAGACAGATAAAGAGGAAGCAGAAATTTCTCCCCAGGTAAATACTGCAGGGGAAGTTTAAGTTTAGCCAAAGAGGCATAGTTAGTAATCAAATACTCGTAGAAGTGAACTTCTCGGTGGCCATTTTTCATCGGGGCAACCTAGCAAGAGACCTATCGTTTTTCACCCCAACAAACACAGGAAGCATAAACAAGTCATTTGCATTCTTTGTTCTAATCGCATCCTCTCTCTATTCTTTCCTCTCTCTCTCTCTCTCCCTCTCTCTCTATTCTTTCCTCTATTCTTTCCTTCTCTCTCTATTCTTTCTCTCCTCTCTCTCTCTCTCTCCTCTCCTCTCTCCTCTCTCTCTCTCTCTCTCTCTCTCTCTCTCTCTCTCTCTTACTGCTAATTTTCCTGTCAGTCATCCCGCAAAACCAAAATGCATCCAATTCCTTCCACGATCGCAACAGTCATTCCTGAACTCCTTTTCTTTTCTCTGCCTCTCTCTGATCACACACTCTCTCCCTCCTCTCTCACCTTCGTCGTAATGTCCGAAACAGCTGTTGGTGAGTCCGTTCTCCACTAGACGTTCCTCCCCGTATAGTGAAGTGACCAAGTCACTTGCTCCCTCTGTCTCTGCCCCATCTCTCCTCGTCTGCATCTCTAGACTCTAGGCTCTTTTATTAGCAAGTTTTACATTTCGAATCACTTGCACCTGCACAAATTTTCACTCCATTTGACTTTTTCTTAAAATCGCCCTGAACCTCTGATCAATCGATAATCCTATGCCCCTGTGTTATGGGCCTCATTAACTCGATCTGTTAATTCACAAACTACGAACTACGAACTACAAATCTAACTAGAAACGACAGACTACAATCAGACTACAATGTCCAAGCTATTCAGCTGGAAGGCCAGAATTTTGGGGCGAAAAACTCCGGAGCCGGACAGATCGAACTGCATTAAATTAGCGAACGACGGGACAGAAAATGTGGAACGATGTGTTTCACCAAGGGTGAGATTCGAAGAACCTCCCGCTGAGGAAGTGGCATGGACCAATGATTTCCCCGGAGGACCACCCAGAATGGCTCTCCGGTCTACGGCATCCCTAGGGAGGAATGAACCTCCCCAGGCCTCCTCACCACCCGATAGGGAGGGGTTTCGGAGCCCGACTGGCGGCAATGATTACGGTACTGTACCCCAACCACAGTATCGATTCGCTGGACAACCGCAGAATATTGCAAGGGAATTGGGAACCATACAGGAGATTGAGCATAGTCCACCGAGAAACGGTAAGAGGTTAGGTAAAGAGATAAGGTTAAAGTGCATTTCGTTATATCAACCGAATCCGCCTGTGGTTAGGATGTAGAAACGATGTATGCAGAAGCGCTGCGAATTCTATGCCCATCATCACTATGCCTCATACTCTGTTCCATCTCTTATTAGATATGTTTATATCTTTCATTATTATGTCCTTACTCGATTCTCTGAAAACTCATTACGCTGAAAAATATGGTCTCTTTTTGCTGTGTTGAGACGTGTATCAGCTTGACTAGCTACATAACCTCGTCTTATGACACACGGTCCCATAGTAGTATGGTGGTGTCCTTACTCTTTACCGCACCAACATCATGGGGTACCTTTTGGTTTGCGAGCTAATATTCACTACCTCAAGAACCTAAGACTGGTTGATCCAATAAACATTTGTGATTATAGCAAGTAGCGATCTAACGATTACAAAATTGTAAGCTCAAATTAGCTCTCCAAGGCGACAGATCTCCAAACAAAGCTTAATCAATATTGTTAGATAAATGTACTAGTTCACAGTTCACAGGCATAACCGTGCAAGTGGTACGGATTCTGGGCGTTAGGTTAGTGGTCGCGTTAGAGGTACTATAGCGCAGACACAAACTTCCGTACCTAACCAACTTGTTATTTTAGGAGTAAAGGCCCCGCCAGTCCACAAGGAAGATCTTGATCAAAGAGCGGCCGATTGGGAATACGCGGGAGATGTACGGTATGTTTATTTACATAATAGTATTGTATGCCTCTTTTAATTTGCGCACAATTGGTATTATGTTTTCTTGATTCTTATACTTTTACTTATTCTAATACTTCTTCTTAGCCCCGAGCTCCACGCTTCCATCTATTATGAAGCGCGCGTAGGGCAGGTTAGGTCCGTGAAATACTTCCTTGAATTCGATTACAGTACTTTTCACAACGTTCACGTAAAATATCAATATCACCCCGCTGTGTGGGTACAAACAAATTTTCTTTAACTCTTTCTGTACAATTTTTATCCTATTTTTTCATTCATTTTGCTAGGAGCAGATTTCTATATTTATCTCGTTACTGTACTATATACACTACTTTTTTTCTCACATTCTTATCCAATGCATCTCTCTAACTTTTTTTACTATATATTATATCCTCGATTTTTAAACGTGGTTGTCTTTTTCCTTTTAGTATAGTCCAATCCTCTCGGAATTTAAGAAAAAACCATGCACAAACGCAATAAAAAAGCGCGACTATAGCTCAGACAGCTGTCTTATGTATGTTCTGATAATGATTTTTAAAACAACTATAGATCTCTTTGTGTGTCTTTTAATTGCAGAACCAAAAAAAAACGTTAAAACACTAAAGTGGCTTCTCCGAAACACAAAGTTAAAAAAAAATTAAGTTTTGGCGGCGACCTTCTGGCGCGCTTTTTGAGAGCCATTGTAATTCGATCGAATGGGGAACTATAACTATATGACAATGATTTTGATGGCATATAATACAAACAGTTTTTCTAACACCTACCCTTTCTTAGACAATCTTGGCTACTAAGGACTAAGGACTAAGTAGCTACTGTACATGAGCTTACCAATGCCTTCATTATTTAGAGTAACGATCGCGCCGATGGCTTCGTGTGAGATCGACAATGAATCATCCAGACAGACGAGGTAGGCAATCGATAAATGAAAACCACGAATTCAGAGTTGTATCCTATTTGTGATAGAATATGTATCTAACATGTGATCCTTGGAAATATTGGCGAAGTCAAGATTCCATGGATTTTCGAAATGCCGAAAATTATAGTTCTGCTTCAATGCAGTGTTTAAATTAAGAATAATTTATTGACACATTAAGTATATATAATATAAATGTGCATCATATAAAATGATGATAAGAGGTTGGCAAATTAAGCCCCATGCAACGAAAAGTTTTCTTGAGAAAAAAGTAATGCCTTGCTAGAAATCAATTCACCAATAAGCTTGAGTGCTTCGCCCCAGTAAAAACTTTGGATTTTAGTGCATTACCATTACCTCAGAAACATTAAATTAAAAATTAAATGGCGTACTATAAATCTAGCACTTGTCATCATTGTCGTCCATTTAGGGCCTCCACCGTACTTCAAAAAATGCGCGAACAAAAGGAGCAAATTGGAATCAATGAAGCGAGGAGAGCGAATACGGTAAAAAACTGGCCCCCTCTTAGGAAATGGGTGAACCCATTTGGTGACGGTTCACATGGATTTTTTCGCTTGGTGACCAATTCGTGACCGTATGATGACCAAGTTTCATGCCAATTTGGTGACAGATTCATGACATTGTGATGACCAAGCTTCATGGAAAACCGTCATCAACTGGTCACCAAATGGACAGAACCAGTCAGGAACCAATCACCAGATGTTTTTTTCGGTAAAAAAATTATTTCGTTACGGGCCAACGACTGTGGTTTCGGCAATTATTTAGTTTTCCTGTGAGACACAGCTTTTTCACTAGCTGTTTTGGATACATAACAAAATCCTTTCTTATCATTCAAAAATTAGGAGGCTCTTACTACGACTAGTCTGGAATGATTTAGATAAGTGGTACATTGGACTAGTTTGACTGCAACTGGTGTCTCGGTGTTTTTGTTTCAGTGACCTCATGAGTTTCAATTTCACCCGTTTAAGCCTTGAGTGTACCAAGGGCATTCATCAATCGATACATGTATGATGTTACCATATTTAGGGAATACCAGCCCCGGTTGCTCCACTATATCCTCCAACTCGAAATGATTTCATTCAAAATAGTCACTCGCTAGGACCGCCACAAAGAAATCTACCAAATCGGTTAAACATTTTTTAGCGTTTAGTTTCGTCGTCTCCTAATTTGATAGGGAACATTAACCCGTAAAAATCATCCGACATCATGTGTTTCTTTTTCAATCCAACTCTTCAATATGTTTGCCAAAATAGTGTCTGATCTACATTATTTTCTATCCGTTGTAAAGTTTGCAAGTATGCTGAACTACACGAGAATATTTTATTTTTATTTTTTATGTTAGTACCAGACGGCTCTCGCCGCCTGAGGCGACTTACATGGAAATAGGATTGGTTAAGCATGGACATACTTACATACAAAGTTTCAAACGTATCTAATTGGAAACAATTGCATATGCATAGATATTGAGCTGCGAAACTCTTTTTATACCCGAACAGGAAATTTGCATTTCGTAACGCACATCGATATGCAAATTAGGCTACAGTTACTCTTTTATATAATAAGATTGTCAGAATCACAAACAATTTTTGGGATACTTGCAATCTCCATAATAAGTACGTCCTGCTTTCAGTGTTGTCTCCCCGGTAAACTCGCAGATACCGTATAGACCAAATGGAGTTGGTTTGATGCCCAGCCGACGTGAGCTCCTCGAATCTCATATAATATTCCTGCAAGTCAACGATGAGGTAAGCCCTTCACCGATAAAACTCCGTGCGGTCGTCGCGCAAAAAAACACGTCCACACGCTCCTGCTTGCGCTACGAGCGCGCCACATTTGCGCCATAGGTGCGCCATATGTGCGCCATAAGTGCGCCATATGTGCGCTGAATGGATAAATAAACATTATTTACTATAGGTAAAAAGAGCACAAGTGCCTCCGCGAATCGACACGATGGAACAGCTGAGAGCAGCATTTGTACGCTCATTCCCGCACATTTCGAGGTCTGTTTTCATTTATTTTTTGCCTTTTTAGATTTTCTTTTTATCGATTTTTTCCTCTTTTTTCCATGAGTATGTAGATTTAGCATTTATTGGTTTTCGTATTTGTATTTTCATATTTGTGGAAGGAATCGGGGAAAAACTTAACTTTGTACCACATTTTAGAAAAATATAACCAGTGAAACATAGTGAAAACTAAATAATATGGAGGACTTGTAAGATATATGTCTTTATATGGTACAAGGTTTCAGATCGTATGTCGAACAACCCTACGTCAAGATTTACATACAAGATCAATCCAAGGGCCTATTTTATGAGTTGGAAGTTTTGAAGTGAGTAATCAAACATATAAATGTGATCTTTATAAAGTGTATGTGTGCATGAAAAAATGTTTTTTTTTATGTGATGTCTAGATGTAGGCTTAATTTCGGCAGAAAAATGTAAACAAAAAATTGAGTAACTAAACCGCAAGGTACTTACAGTAATACTCATTTTTGGAAGAAAAATCCATCTAAAATTTGATAATTGAACCGATATTACATTAATCTATATGTTCCAGTGATGTGAAGAATAAGTGTCTACTACGACTGCGCGAGCAACACGCAAGTGGTTTGGCCAGTCCTTGTAGGGCCTTGGACGCACCAGATTACCTATCAGAGACTGAATTTGATGATGGACGGTAGGGTTACTGTACTTTTTAAATTGTAGCTGTTGCAATGTAGCGAGTAGCGGAATTATTGACAATGAGGAGTAGTGGAATCTTATTAGCTACTTATGTTCTTATGTACCATGTGAATTCAAAGGAACAGGTAGATCTATGTTTAACAGGATTACGATATTAGAAGTTTACCTCACACGATTACCTGCATCGCTCCCAAACTGCAAAACCTAGGCCGTTTCAGTCATCGGTTCGTCTCTCTTGCTGAAACTGCTTCGGCGTGCTGTCAAAAATAAAATGATAAATAATGAGGCCGAATTATAAGTGCATAAATTTAATTCAGTCACCGGTTTGTCTCGCTGGCTCGTCCGGCCTCCGCGATGGCTTTCGAGCACCGTGGTCACGGGCGATTTGAATCGTCAATGTACGATCCCTATGCATCAGATGCATCCGAAAGCAGGTCAAATTCAGTAATCAGAAGTGGATCAGCTACTCCGATTATTGATCGAGAAGCCAGGTTGGTACATAGCTTCTATGGACTGTAGTTTGTAGTCTATTTCGGTGAACGTCTGTAGTCTATAGTATTTAGCTAGGTATTTTTATCCGAATTAATATTCGTAGTTTATGTAACGATAGAGAACTTTGAAATTTCAGTTGATGATCAAGTAGAGCTACACTGGCGAATAATCATTTAAAAATATATATTTAAAATTGTAGAGAGCGAATGGAAAATATGGAAAGACAACTCGCCGGACTATCGTCTCTAGTGCACACTGCGCTCACTAGCAAGTACGTTTTTAAAATATTTCAGGTTGTTCGACTTTTTACGGATACTTATGTCACCCCTGTGACTAGTTCTACATGAACTTATGTTCAGTGTTCCTGTATGGCATGTGATCATGTTATAAAGATGTTATAACTGGGTTTGTAGTGCTCGGCTAATACACGCTCTTGTTATAAGTCCCAAAAAAAAATCCTGCTTTTGTGTCCTTATCTCCTTTCAATAGGTCTCATTTGTTTTACAAACATTTTACTCTGTGTTGGCTTTTGTGCGCATCTCTCTGATGTAATAAATTATTATAACATAATTTCCAGAGGAATGTCCGAAACGGCCCAACGTGACATGGCCTCTCTTCGGAGGGAAATTCTCTCCTTACACCCGGACACACCAACGAAGGAAATGTCGGAGGTTAGTGCAAAAATTATAATAAGTTATGTATCTCAACACTAGAAAAAAAGTCCGGATTATTGAAATGCTGGTGTGTCTGTTATGGGCCGTAGACTTGGACGAGCATGCCGCATGCACATATGCGCATAGGTTACCACAAGTCCGAAAGTGCGAATTTGCGAATATACTGATGCGGGATCATAAAAGTGGCTTCAGAAGAGACAAATCTATTATTTAAATTGACATTATTTCCTTAGGAGCCATCCTCCCTACCAGACTCCATCTCTTCCCATACTCAACAAGAACTTCACTCGTTACGGCAGAAGATCTCCCAGGCCGGAAACGACTGCAGGCAATTGAGAAGGACGGCACAGGTTGATAATTGCTAAATTGCCTAGAAGCCTAGAAGACCCACAGACAGAAATTCACCTGGCGACCAGTTTACTGTATGCAACTGGTCTCCGAGCAGTCGTAATAATGGTCGTTGGTCCATGTATAGGGGGTATATGTGGGTTGACCAACTCTATCTATACTTTCATTGCGCAACCATTATTGCAGGTTAACGCTCAACAGTCGCGCACAATATTACGCGAGGCGGAAGACGAAATCACGCGAATTGTTCGCGAAAAACTTGGAAAGAATGGAGTGACGCAGGAAGAAAAGGTGAGGATATTTTGGGACAAGTTATTTGACTTTTTCGCTTTTCTTAGCGCGCTTACCGCGTGTAGGTCTACCTATGGGTTATAATTGAGACTATAACAGGGAGAGAGTGCTTAAATATAAAATTGCTTCTTTTAGCCCACTAACTCGGTCGAGCCAAAACGACGCGAGCACGACAACAAAATGCAACAATTGTTGAAGAACTTGACGTGAGTAGTTTCTATTTTCTAATAAAAACAGAATAGATGTGCAAAGAGTTCAAAAGCTTTATTTAGACGCTGTAGCGATTGACTTTGAGGTAGGCAGTTTATGAACTGATTTACGATTATTTTAGGACATTTGAACAAAACGTCGAAAGTGTTCGCAATTCGGTACTCAATGCGAATAGAAAACTCCGAATGAGTGAGGTGGAGCAATTAACTGGAGAATTGACAACCATTGGGCGAACTGCAGCGGCAATTAAGAGTTGGTTATTGTCTTTTGGGTGGTGGATAATTAGAAGGAGGATAATTATCTGGAAATTCATTGTTCGAAGGCAGCGCAAGCTCTGCTTTGGACATACCAGCTCATGTCGTTTGAGTAACTTGTTTATTTGTCTGGGTGAAAAAGCACCAAATATTTATTTTGCAATCGGTCCAAAAACATTATCCTGAGGCCGACACCAACACACAGGGAGCCCTCCCTAGGGTCACCAGCACTCTGAATCTCTTCTGCTCCCGCACTCTTTAGCTCCCTGGGGAGGCCATGGAGGGCTCCCTGCGTGTTGGTGAATACGGCCTCAGAGCCGTAAAAGTGCTAAACAGAATCCCATAGAATCCCATCTACAGCATATTTCTATTCCAGCCGACTTCCCCACAATTCAATCGGAAGTGGAAAAGCGTATAAAAGAGGACATGGAAAGGATAATCCGAGAGGAAAAGTACATAAAAGATGAGACGGCGGCCGTGGATCAGAGTCTCAGAAGGTGGGGAATTCCCAGTTTCCTCCGATATCAATAACATTCCTTTGCATTGGAGTGGAGCTGGAGCACATCGTTTCACTGACGAAACTCGGTTCGTGCGCGGATAGAAAAAAGGGGTTCGCCCAGGTTTTGCACTACGCCCAGTCTTCGCCGGACTCTCGCCAGGTCCGGGCGCGTGTATGCACTGACTACCCTTTCGCGATAACCGGGCGAAGCTTGGGCGAAAGCGTATTATACTCTTTTTCTTGGCATTCCAGGCGAGTGTCTGGCGAAGACTGGGCGGAGTGAGCGGCGAAACCGGGGCGAACCCTCTTTTTTTTCGCCGCGCACTCGCCGAGTTTCGCGTTGTTATATTCCTGCAGAATCAAGTTGTCCTATGTTAATTACCGGTGTTCTTACAGGTGCAAAGCCTTGGCAAATATCATGGTAACTATGAAGAAGTTGGCAATGGTCCAAGACCCGTCGTTACACCGGTCCTCGTCTAGGGCCACGAGCAAGGTGGGCAGTTACGAAATATAGTATACGAGCTTTATTCACCTACATGGGAAAACAAAACCCCGATTTCGCCATGATCAAGTCCCTCAAAAAACCACTGTATCGTATGCAGTATAGGTGGTAGTCATATCCTCTATGTCTTTGGTATAGCACCCGTGCCTTTCCGTGCAAAAGTGCATATACATGGAACATCGTCACAAAACGCGTCCCATACCACTTTAACTCTTCCAGAGATCACTACTTTACTCGTGAAATATCTCTTTTCAGCAAGATCTCTCGAATGCCTCAACTCTACCTCCGCCAGGGAACACCCACTCGCAGGCTCCTCCCCTGCCTCCCACGATGAGTGAGCCAGTTCCCCCTCCCCCTGTTCCACCAGCGCCACATGGATACAGTAGACAGGAACCACAGAGATCGAATAATCTGGACAACGTACTAGAGGAAGTTAACAGGTATAGGCAGTAGGCGCTTTCTTCTCTCTCTATCTCTCTCTCTCCCTCTCTCTCTCTCTCTCTCTCTCTCTCTGTCGACATGTTTCAATATACGCGGGTTGGAAATGTTCAACATACGTTTCAATATATGGGGATGGAGATGTTCAATATACATTTAAATACAATACATGGGAATGGAGATGTTCAACATACGCTGTCTCTCGCTCCTTTTCTTTCGCACTCTCTCATTTACAACTACTACTAGTGGTAGTTGTAAATTAAGGTTCACTTTAACTCAAGAACTTGAAACCACGCAATTTCCCTATCATTTAGCCACGTGCCTCCCCCAGTCCCGCAGCCTCCCAACTCTGGGCCACCAGTGGGTCCTCCCGGGCCAATCGGTCAGCCTCCCAGGCCTCCCTCGAGAACCGCCGTCAGTGATGTGAGGGCCAAATTTCGCCAACCTCCCGAATTACCAGAAGAGATCCGAAGTCTAATGGAGGATGTGAGGAAAGGATCCCCGCTGCCTGATTGTAGGCTTTATATTATTGATTGATCACTTTATTCAAATTTGGCAGCTGAGGCTGAGGCTGCTGAGGTACTGTATTTTCGAAAACCAGTACTCTTCGCGATAAAATATGTAATTTACAACTCATTGATACATATAGCAAGCGAGACTATAATAAAATAGTAAAATAATACGTACTATGGGCTACGCTAGTGAATATTTGCATATAAACAGTTTCAATGACCATTCCGGGTATCTGTTTAATATAATGGTATACTGTATTACTGTCCCCGGGGAGCTTTCTCCATATTCTGAATTCTGACCCGCCTAGGAACTACAGTAACCTTCCCTCATTTCAGCCCAGAGCACACCAACGAGTGAGCGCCGCGGAAAACTCGAAGAACGACAAAAAGAACTAGAAGAAAAGCAGAAGCAATTGCGGTCACAATTTAACAATATGAAGCCATTCGGATAATTATTATTATTAATGTTGTTATTATTTCCAAAATGAAGATCAACCAGGATAAAAGGCAAACTCGTGAACAATTAACCTTGTGACGTTGTTCACGACCCTTTCATAATTGACATCGAAATTAGTTCAGGCAACTACAGTAGTACAGTAATTAAATTGCAGTATCGTAATAATTTAGTTAGTTACATTAGTAATTTATTCAACTTCATCATATTTTTTATTCCATGACAGTGAGAATCTTTCACAAATGCTATAGTTCACACATGTTTTATGTTAAATCGCTCTTTTTTTCTTACGAAAGCCTTATTCACGCACAAACCCGACGAACATATTTTATCCCGTTAAAGTGAAATTAAAGGGAGCAGACGCCTCATAAGAAGTGCAGGAATTAAACTGGATTCACAGGCCAGTCATGAACACGGGTGTCTGATCCCTTTAATTGAAGTGTTAACAACTCATAACAGAGTATCGATCGAGTAAGCTTCCATATTCCTATCCCATAACCACCAAATAACGAATTTTGCTACCAAAGGCTATTAATTAATCTTGATATTACCATACCCTTTCCCCGTAATCGAGATGTTTCTCGTAACTTATCTAGTTCACAACTCCTCCTCCAAGGGATAATCCCACGACGATTCGAACTCACGAACAATGCGCTCAATAACTCCCTTTAAATAAAAAGTATACGGTAATCCGATTCCTCAATTTGCTTCCGTTACGTTTAAGCACCGTAATCTTAGAAATAATTCGTAGCACCCTCGGTACAAAGATATCAACTAGAGTTCTATTCCCTAGTAAATTAATATATTCATAATTTTATAGTCAGTTATCAGAGGCAAAATGTAGTGTTTTGCATTTGAACATCCACAGAGCCCCGAAATTTCATGTTCATAATATTCGCGAATATGAATAAATTTTTATCTTACTTTGACGATGAAAAAAAAATTAAAATAGTAAACAATTACACCTTATACTCGTCTAAAAACTTACAATAGTCAATACAACAATGAAACGTTGATCACTAACAACAGCTAAATAACAAAACTACAACTACGCGCCTAAACATATTACATGTGTATTTTATTTGAAAACTATGTGGCAAGCCAAAGAACACACCAAAAGTATGATACTTGGCCAAAAATCAAAAAGTACAGTTTTACCTACAATTCAAACCAAAAAAAAATCAATTCTTATAAATAATAATCAAGTAATAAATAAACCTAATTGAGCTGGCCGTCACTAGATCCCGGTTTACGTATCCCGTTGTGCTGTTCAGCAATAAGCTGGTCCAGTTCCTATAATATATAAGGTATTAGGTAAAAGTAAGTAGTTCAAGTTTCAAAATAACTAACTAAACACTTTTACTTTATCATTATCAATTATTCAAAAGAAAGATACTAAAACACATACACCCGCATCACATAAACCTTGGATAGCTAGCCATTCTAGCGAACAATAACAAGCGTTAACAATAACAAGCTAACGCTAACTTAAGAAAAAGGAAAGAAATCCCCTAAAGTTGAAACGAACGAACAAGCAAACAAACAATTTATGTATTATGTTACGAGCAAGGAAAACCCCAAAAAACACCAATCTAAGTGAGCGTACGCACGACACAAGTCAGTAGCTTTCGTTTTCAGTTGGCTGAAAGAAAACCAAACCTCGTACCTTTAGAGTTCGTTCAAACTCGTCCAGTTCCTTTTGCAGTTGCCTTTTCTTGAAAACAGAATAGTAGCTAACACCTCGGAACTTAAAGTGGATCTGAAAATGACCATTGTACGCAATCATACTAATCACATAATGGCATAATTATCATAAAATTAAAGGTCGAGCTATGCTACCACACCACCTTATTATATTTTGGTTACGACACGGTAACTGGTTTCCAGATAAAGATGAGCAACTAGAAGCACAGCTAGTGCACAGCACAGCACAGCTAGTGCACAGCTAGTGAACTTAACATTGTATAGGTATAGAGAATACAAGAAACTAACTCCCAATGACTTAATTATTAATATGATATTTTTATGCAATAAGGTGTTTATATACTATTGAGCATAGTCAGTAATCCCCGCACAGAGGCACTACACTTCCAACAGCGCCCAACAGTAAGGTATAATACAACAATAAAGAAACAAAGCTTATTGTTGACAAAAATATGGCTCTTTTAAGCAAAACCAGACCACCAAACCTAGCTAACAAAGAATAAACTTTAGACAGTTCAAACCCCCGGTGGTGCACACATGTTCTGTTAAACACCACACCCAACCCACACATAACCAGCAATATTATTATTTATGAAATGATTAAAGCGTACCTTAAACAATTCGAACCCAGCACCGGCGACGACACCCGTGAAGAAGATGGTCTCCCAGCGAGATGAAACCACGCCCAACAAACGAGTGAGCGGAGTGGACATCGTTGGGGTTGAGGAGACTGAAATGGAATTTAAAGCGTGATTGTATCCTCATAATCAGTCGTATTACCTGCAACGGTAGCAGATGCTTCTTTCTGGTACTGATCTACGTTGTCTAGTCTAGGCACAAAGAACCAGAACATCGCTCATTATGCTTACAGTGAGTTGAGGAGTCTGGAGATGAAATGCCAATAAAAATCATCCCAGTTTTTTCGTCTTTTTACGATGTTCGGGATTAGGCAAGGCAGTCAGTTTTCTACTAGTGTTCCTCACGTCTCACGCACAGATTAGATTTACAGAGGAATAATCTAATAATCAACATTTTGAAGGAGGTACCATACTGAGATAAGAAGTAACGAATTCTAAGATCATTGGTGGACCACCTACAAGGAAGGCGTTTAGCTCATCACAATTTCAGTCAACAGAGACACTATGCACGATTAACGAATCAAAATTATATTTACGAAAGTCCAGTTTGAATTTTGAATACACCTCACTTTACACAGGCTAAAGTCCGAATTGAAAGTGGGACTAGCTTAATAAAATTGGAATTCGGGGTTCACCTTACTTTGTGGGACTTTCTACTTGGTCCTGAATCCGGCCTTATCTGCTTCGATCAATTCCCGCTCCAACTCCTCACGCTCTTCCTGAAGTTTGAACGTTTATATTACAATCATTTGTATTATATTAACTAACAACTAATAAAGTCACTATATTGGTATACCATATAATATTGTTTTCCCCTCCATTGAGTTAGAACTAGAACTTTCGAGCCATTATTGTGGCAACACTCGAAACAGCAATGCTGGTCACTTATTTTTTGTAGCGGATGCGGAGTTCCGGCAGTGCACACATAAACACTGCGAAAAATTTACAGAAAAGTGACTCTGTCTAGTATGAACTAAGTATTACCTGTCGTAGAGGTCGGACGTATTTATAGTAAATTCCGGTATTGACAATACAGTACGAAGTACTGAACAACAAAAAGCCAAAGATGCTGCGCACGAAGACTGAAAAGGAAATAATTCAATTATAAAGAACCAGACGGCCATCGCCGCCTGAGGCGTCTTTCAATGCTGCACAGGTAGGCGATACTTCAAAAAAGTGTGCATACTTATATGAAACGTCTGAAGAAACGTATTGTCAGTAATTAATGTCACGAAGCTCATTTCGTTTATTTTGGTTTGCGAAATGTTTACTGCTTATACCAAATCCTTGAAACGTAGTATGGATTTCGTTGCGGATTCGGTGACAAACATTCAAACTCTTCTCCTTTGTATAGTGAGTAATAAGATGTTATTTGACAAAAAGGAGGAACCCACGATTAAAAATACCTACTTTTATGAGTGATATCGAGGCGTCTGTTGGTGAAGATACGTCTGTAAAGCGGTCGAATGTCTTGCCTCTTTCTGGCCGCAAAATTGACGGCCGACAGAAACATTCACTGCAAGAGCTAAAATATCAGCCTTGACATCAAGTTCAAGCAACGCAAAGACAGTGGGGTATGGTCATATGCAACAAACAACTTCAGTATATGAAAACAGAAAATAAAAATCACGCGAAACACAACAAGGCCTCGGCTAGATGAGAAACACAACAAGGCCTCGGATAGCTCGTGACAGAATGCCATGATTGAATGCATTTTGGTAAGCGCAACTGTGACGAGCAGCAAACTAAACTTGTATTGAAGATCATATAATTACGATAGAAGTTTTAACTAAACTCAAAATTTGTGAGTTTTGAAACACAACCAACGAACCGCAAGTCATTGACGCTGTGCATGCACTCCGCATTTATATTATACACCTTTAAATTTTGAGTCCTGGCGGGAGACAGGTTCTTGATACTTCTTATAGCGGAGTAACTTAGTTTTATTTTTAGGTGGATAGGCGTGTCTAGTAATCCGCGCGTTTACGACGTGTTCCTGATCCCTTACTCCTGGCATATTTTCTACAGTACCTGCGGACGGTGCTTTCAATTTTTGGCTAAAAAAATACGAGGCTTTTACCTAAGAAACATTATGTGACTCCCAGTGGCGACTTTCCAATAGATCTAATGCGCTCTAAATTCACACCACTTCCAGTAAAATATTACCCCAGAGATTTTTCAAGATCGAGAAAAACAACATTGGGGGAGTCAAATTAAAGAAAGACAATATTTCGGTGTTGATTTGTAAAATGTCATCCACAACTATCTAAACAATGGGGTAGTTTAACGGAAAAAAAGAAGTAATCAAGAATAGGTCGCTAATTCCTTTGTTAGCGCGATAGCGCTAACATAGTTTGGGTTTGCTATTTTATTATTAACTCTTTATTGTAAAAAGTGCACAAAATTATGTAGAACCAATACAGAGAGATAAACACTGCTATTGTTGGGTTCGTGCGGTTTTTTTCAAACAGGGCTGTTATTGTAGTTTTCTTGGGTACTTCCGTTAAAACTGTTCTATTCCTCCTAGTTGAAGCAGTATTTTGGAAACATACTACCTATGTTCCTTTTGGGTGAAATGCTCATCCACCTACACAGCGAAGCGCCGAAGTTTTCGCTGAGCGTTTCGTTAGTTGTTCGCCTCTTCACACATGCACTCTCTTCTTGCATGACAGTTGACTTCCATTCGCTAGGCGGACCCGTCAATAATAATTTATTTGCTGAGAGATTCGCCAGTTCGCTGTTGCGCCAAAAAGGAACAGAGTCAACAGAGACATTTGCTGGTTGGAGGGGGGGGAGGGCATTTTTCCTCAAAAACTTAGAGTGGTATTCTACAAACTGTACTACAAACTATATCCCCTTTGGATTTTTAATCAGTTGGATCGTACTTAATCGATTGTCGAGGTTGTGGTATTGAAGCAGTGTGGTCCTGCGTCCTGCCATTCAAGAGGGGATAGTTTTTTTTTTGTATTTTTTTTGTATGAGCGCATGCAAGTAACAAAAAGGATGGATATACTATACCTTTAAGTGAGAATGGTGATTTCACATTGGTGGGGGAAGTAAGTTTATTGTTAATATATTGCTTTGAATAAAGTGTTATATAATAATATTGAAGACTACCACGGGATTGAACAACAAAACCACATCATATGTGTAATTATGCTACCTCTCCGTATTGGACATGGAAAAACACTAGTCATTCAAGGAAGAACAAACGGTATATGTTAATTGCCAATTGGCTAGAATAAGTAAAATTAAAGGGACAGGCCTGTCAAATTAAACCTATGTTTACGAGATGTTCATACTGTTTTCAAAGCATTTTTATTACAATATATACACACCAAATTTCACCTTCATTCACCCTGGGACACTTTTTTCCGATGCGCTGAACTCATATGTATACCATAAAGCTGCAGATTTCAAAGCCGTATACGCAAATTTTGATCGCAGTCTAATTTTACGATAAATTTGCATAGGCAGCTTGGAAATTTTCGTTTTACGGTATACATATGCGTTGAGTGCATCGGAAAAAAGTTTCCCAGGGTGAATGAAGGTGAAATTTGGTTTGTATATATTGTAATAAAATTGTTTTATAATCATTATGAACGTATCGTAAATATAGGTTCACTTTGATGGGCCTCAATTCAAAGTCAATTCAACTGTTGATCCATACACCATCATTCAGATATCTTCGTCCATTGTATGTTTGCGTACTTCTCGTTAGTTAATTTTTGCTCACAATTTTTGAGCAAATTCTAGATTCGATCCTTTTTGTTCGTATATATATTCTTTTTATTATCCTTTTTGTTTTATTCCACAACGCTTAATTGTTTGGCTACTCCTTTTGGTAATAGTATTTATTGCAGTATGTACTCGGCGTTTACCCCTGCCAGTCAGCTTGCCAGTGAGGAGCCTGAGTTTTTCAAGTCGATTCCAGTCGACGTCTGCGATCCAGTAAATCGACCAACGAATTCAGGCGTTACGTCCCTCCGCAACGCTGTTAGCATATTGGAGGAAGGATGCAAGAAAACATATTCCGAACAACCTCAGTTCACCACTCTTTTAGAGGGAAAGACCGAAGCTAACGTAAGTATCTGATAATGCTTTTTGTCGCTTGTTATTTTCGTCGGGGCTTTGTCTCATGTAAGAATGTCACAGTACCCCGTTCTTCAATAGACTCGGCATGGCTCCATCATTTTGCCAGTTGTGTTACGCGAGGTGTTATGTTACGATACACACGGAGTCTGTGCCTGTGCAACGATACGTGGCACTAATTTGATTAAGTTGCAGGTCCCTAACTTTGTTGTGCAATGTCATATTCGGGGTGTTACCGTTACTGGAAGTGGTCGTGCAAAGAAACAAGCGAAATCACTGGCCGCAAAGGAAGCCCTCAGGGTTGGTTCAGCCTTCGTTTCATATTCATGGGATACACATAGTGTTAATTTCTTTCCTTCTGGCCCATTAAAGGGAATATGTATGCCCTTTTTGAAGTTAAGCTGTATTAATAGAATGTGTGTTCCTCATTAAGGAAACAACAACAAAAATTGTTAAAAGTTTCCCATTTAAAAGAAAATGATTTTCAAAGTTCATCTTTTCCATAGTAAACGCGTTGATTGACCCCCTGGCTTACACGGCAGTGCTGATGGAGCAAAAAATTTTGCATATGTGTGCATACATCGGCATATAGCATGCAACAGCGACATATTTGCATGCAAATGAGAATATTCGAATTTACATATTCAGTCGCCTACTTAAATTCATGTCTGGTGTGGAAACTCTAGTTTCGCAGTTGTTTTGCTCATTTTGAGTGCCTACATATTCCCTTTAACGTGGTTCGGAGTGTTTCAGAATATCGTAAACATTTTCTGCAAAAAAAGTTAGATGCACGGGCTGCACGACTTTAATTATGTCTCAGATTACGTTGCTTCTTACTTCTTATCATGCCCAACTAAAAACGTCTTTTGTTTTAGGGCTTGGTACAGAAAGGTGTAGGCCTGCACACACAATTTGCACTAGGACCAACGCCGGAGGCAGCTCTAGCCTTTATGTACGTTTTATGTTTCTTGTTTCTTTTCATTTCTTTATTTATGATCTCCATCCTCTGATGACATATACAGTACATTTTAGAAAATGGGTTGTACCTGCCAACACACACAACTTCCACAGTTCTTGTTCAAATAGTAACCAGTTGTAGAAAAAATCACAGACCATCCAGTACAGTGAGCTTATGGTGTTCTATTAGATGAGACCAATCACCAATTCAAAACCGCTACTAGGGAAAATAATTTTACAGAGAAATTTGCATTTAGTTTAGCGGTTTTTCAGTGATGCACTCCATAATGATGATGCGACTTGTGCAGGAGAAGCTGCTGCAGCGGTCCCTGATGCACCGGTTCTGTCAGCTCCGGTTTCTAACGAGAATTGGGTCGGAAAGCTTCAGGAGTTGTGAGTTTGTCATGGTTATTTCATATTTTAACAGTGAGCTGCTTTATTTTCTAATGGACATAATACGTTATGTAAGGTGAACTAAGGTCATACATAATCAGCCTTGGCTGAATTATGCCCATCGCCGGAGTGTATATTTGATTTGAGTGAAACGTATCGTTGGTTGGCACGCCCGTTTGTAAATTATTTAAAGTAAACGTAAAGCGGTGATTCCTAATGATTCCTCTATTTACACGCTAGGAGAGTTATGTATTTATTTATTGTAGGTGTCAGCAAAACAAAGTTGGTCCGCCAATCTACGAATATGACGAAAGTGGCCCGCCAAACGACAAAATCTTCCGTTGTGTGTGTAAACTGGGAAAGGATTCGGCGGAAGGAAGCGCGCGTCAGAAGAAGACTGCCAAGACTGTAGCCGCTTGTAACATGCATCAGATTCTGCAAAAGGTACTTGTTTATACTAGCACTAGCTTGAATCCTTCATAATACAGTAGTGAGTGGGGATATTTATATTGAAATGAATGGTTCGTTTACTTCGCAGCTGAAGCTGACTGTTTTTAGACGTTGGGTAATCTAGGAATGAGTGGTACGTTAAACTAACTAATGGGCTCTGACTTATAGGTATGTTAAGACAAAATGTTATGCTTGAGATAAACTTATCTTGATATATTATTTTCGTTTTCGATCACAGCTGAAGCTGACAAAGAAGCAGATCTCTCCATTTATTTCTGTTTATATATACGCTAGCCTTGGCTTGGTAGCCGTAGCGCCTATTCCTGTGGGTTCTTGGTGTAAGGTGTATGTATGATTGCCAATTGCCATAATTTTCATTTTTTTCTCAGGGTGTAACGGATATGCTGAAGGACTTGGAAATGGACCGCGATGAGGAGGATAGTGCAGAAGACGACTCACAAGTGGGGATCGATGTGAATATGGTTGGATTTTTTGTATATTTGCTTTTTTATTAATTTCTAAGTCTTTATTTCTCTTCTCTTTTCTAGGTAGTCAGTTGTCTATAAATTTGCTGTAATGCTCTTTTGAGTCATTTGCTTTAGTTTTTACTAACAATCAACTCAAGTTCATTTCTAATCTTAATTCTTATTTTCTTGATATGCAGTCCGACACTTCGTCTTCGTCTTATACTTGCGATTAATGATGTGGTGATTTCATTATTGCTTCTATCCTATTAGCCTCTCAATTCCAAATTCCAACCTCCTTAGTGTATGGAGTATGCAGGTATCAGAAGCTGGAAGCATACGTACTTCGTTCCATTCATGTGGTCTAAACATCAAATCTTTTGGTTTTCAGAATACGGCTGCTGCCGAAGCCGAAGTGGATCCTAAGCAGCGGCTGAAGGAACTTCTCAGTGATGATACAGTATTCAAGTCACACAGCATCATTTTCAAACACTTTGAAAAGGTGGATAAAAAGGGTACGTTAATATTATGTATGTATTTGAATTTGAGAATGTGTGTGAGTGTGGCAGTGGCTGTTTGTGTTTTGTGTCTGTGTGCAATATAGATTGCAGAATGATGTGTATTAATGTATTTTGTGATCATCGATTGTTACTTAGAGTTTTAGTTACTTTATTGCAAATTGCAATTATTCGCTATTCGCCTATTCGCTTATATTTTTCCAAACTATTTCCTCTTTTATTAGTAAAGACTTTAGTGAATGCCTTTTCTAAGTCTTGGTGAAGATTATCGTTCATGCCTCCTTGCAAGCTTGCAAGTTCAAGACTCTCCTGGTCACTCAGCATCATTTATTTAACTATTTAACTCAGTGTCTGGGATTTGTACCTCGCTTTCTTACCGCCAATCGGCCAATCGATTTAGTTCTGAGAATGTCAGCCGAACAGTTTGCCCAGCTAAACAGAAGTCAGTGATGCTTTTCGAATAGAGTAGAGGGGGAAACAGAGGAAGTATCGTCTAGAGAAAGATATTGTATGTTGTATGTGATGTATGAAGAGACGTAGAGGCAGAGGTGATTGGTGCTATTGCCACCTGACTGTTTACTAACTTTTGAGCAGCGCTCCTCTAGGAGTCGCCCGTCCCTCTCCTCGGGAGTTCCCATTTTCTAGTATCTTCATATCCTCTAGAACTTATCGACTTTTCTCTAAATTTCGAGTGTTTAAAGTAAATCGGCATTGCACCAGGTCTAGGTTAAATTTCTGTTCCATTTTGTGGCCTTCTTATGTCACTGAAAGGAACTGTACGTCCTGCCGTACCACCTACACTTTAAGACAGCAGCAGTTAATATTAATACTTATCAATTCCCCACTCTTGTTGAAAGTTGCCATAATTATAAGTCGGCGTGTTCTCCACGTTTCCGTTTTGATTTGTGTGTTGTGTGTGTGTGTGAACTTTTCCCGACCTTTTCTTTCCCTGCACAAATCACTGAGAGAAGAGAGGCGTGTGATATCCCAATTCTAGAATGTGCGATAAAGTGAATTATAATTATCTCCTTTTTCATCTATCTACCTTTTTTATCTCTGATTTCTCTCATTGTCAATGTATATTCAGTGAGTCCTTCTTTATCAGTTCTCTCTTTCTCTTTACGTAGTCGTAGTGTTAGTTTTGTGATCGTTCTTTGAGTTTACAGTCGCTCGCAAATTCACATGCTGATTGCTGATGCTGCGTTGTGAATTGTGATGCTCTCTGTGTCTTTCTTTCTGTGCCTTCTCAAATTTCCACGATCTCTAGATCTAGTATTATCGCTGGCTTCTCTGCTTCTCTCACACTCACGCACTACAGTTTGGGATTGGTGATGAGAGCATAAGGGGGATAGAGACAGATAGAGTAGAGAAAGAGAGGGTACATAGAAGAATGACAATTGGGAACACAGTGCAAATGCAAAAAAAAGAAACTCTTTTTTTTCCCAGCGCCAGCTAACCTCCCCGCGTCCCCACGCACAAATACGCGAACTGCATCCTAGTTTCATTCTTGGTTCCCGTCTACTTTTTTTGTGGGATTTGAGGTTGAGAAACGAGTTAATGTTGACCAATCTTGTATAATAGTCTGAATTAGTAAGTTCTTTACGTCTTTCAATAGGAATAGCTAAAGCTAGTGGTTTGTAACGTTGGGTCGTTTATTGAGCGTTCTGTGATGTAGATGCAGGTTTGTATATGTTGTTCGTTGTTCAAGCAAATGTCTGTTGCGGAATTCTTTTGTCCTAAATTTGATTTTCCAGGTAACTGCGAAGTGCTGCTGAAGGTGAGCTTCAATACCGGCGGCGACGTGGGCATGCTGGCTTTCCCCGGCACAGGTGAAGATAAGGAAAGGGCGGAACAAAGTGCGTCAAGAATGGCACTTATTGCCCTGCACACATTTATCCCCGTGCCACAGGGTCAGGAAAATGAAGAGGCTTCGCTTTTTAAGGTTTAGGAGTTGCAGGCTTGGAAGAGGGAGGTTCAGAGTTCAGGCTGGTTCAATGTTTAATTCATCTTACGATTATGATAAGTCTTCGTTAGTTAAGTATGTAGTACGTATGTGAAACTTTAAGCCCTCACGCCGAAACCGCAAGAGTTTTCTTCAGAGACAGTTTTAGTTTCGTTACATTTAAAATTCAAAGCCGGTGATAGCGATATTGATACTCAAAACTCAATCAAATATATAATTTTTTTATTGAATTCGGTGAAGGGAGGTGTAATGAGAAATCGTATGATTTTGTTTTTGTAACTCATGTAATGTTGTAGTTCTCAGGTACCGCTTGTTATTGTTATATATCTTTTATTTACACCGTGACTGTCAATGTAACATGAAATCTTTTATCATTTGGACGTGATGCTGGTTTATAGGATAGATAGATATTGATTATTACAATAAGAAGATGTAATCAGGTCTTTTTATCGGTCACGTCATTTGTTTTTGTTGCCCTGCGTAGACAGACGTCTGTACATACTTTATTTTTTACGTGTACATAATATAGCGGCACCATCAATCAAACGAAGTCTTGGTCTTACAATTAGTACTATTCGAGACTCGAGAATTCAGGCGCGTTCAAGTTCCCAATATAACTTAGGGTAGGAAATGTGGGGGAGTTTATAGTCCAATCAACGATGAACTATCAGTTTTCATAGACCTGACCCTGTAGGTGTTTATGTTGGTTGACTGATGCGTGTCGCTTTTTGAAGCGGTATGGTGTGTGGTGTGTAAGAAAAATACTTCTACTGGACAACTGCATCATATGTTTCAGTTTCTTAGCCGCGTCCCATTCCTCATTCCTTATTAATACTTTTAATTTATTGTACATTATAAATGTGTGTTTTTCATCATTTATCTAGCAAGGGCAACGATTATATAGCTTTTGTAATTACATGTTGGTATAATTATAAATTGTTTTCTTGTTATTTCGGACACTTGGGATGTTGTTTACACCGGGGTATGCCGTCCCTATTCAACTTATTTACTGTGTTGTTCCATTAGCAGACTTTGTTTCTCGTTCCTTTAAACTTTGCACTGTGAATATGATTTGGTGTGTAATTATTAATTATACTTTATTCTGCACCAATTTGTATACGATTCTATAAGATTGGATTTTGTTGGGTGCGGTAATGTAGTCTTAGATTTCTAGCGGGTTTTGTGCATTATCATTTTTTCGTTTTGAGCCCTTAATATATTTATATTATGTTTGGCGCTCCCTTCGGTTTACGCACAAGATTCACATGTTTGTTGGGCTTTGGGCTATGGGTTTGAATTTTTGAATATTGACCTGCTATATATACATCATCACTTTTATCGCATCATTGTGTGTTCGAATTATAATTCAGTTCACTCCGTTTTCCCGTTCCCGTGTACGTTCTCTGTGCTCTTCTGCACCTTGCTCACCTCTCTTTTTCATGCACTTTATTCTCCAATCTCATATTTCTTTCGCACTCACCCCCTCCGCCTCTCATCAGTCTCTAGTCTCTCGCTCTCTAATCCCTCCCTCCATTCTATTTCTACTTGGTTCTTTTTGTATGCAGTGGCTGATCGATAGATGGCCTCTGTCCCGTTTCTTGCTTACTTTCTTGCTGATGCCGGAAAGCCGGAAACTCGAAGTGGAGATTTTTCATTTTCACTTGCAATACAGCGTTTTTGTAGTTAAATTAATGAGCAAAAAGGTTAAGTTAATTTGTAGTTTAAAGCGACTACAGTCTCGGTTTTGACCGCTTGTATGTGTATACAATTTATTCAGTTTCAGCAGTTAAAATAACTATGCCTTTGGTTTCTCTTCTTTTCTCTCTTTTTTTTATGCCTAACGAACGTGTTTGAGTCCGGCGTTATTCCGGGTGAAACTATATTTGATTGCACGCCTCATCCACGTGGCGCATCGCAGTTCGTGTTTCCTTATGTTGCGAGGATCTCTCTCATTCGAATTCTATCAAATTTATATCTTTATTCCGATCTCTATCGCTCTCTTTCTCTCTTTGAAATTCAAATATTAATTGAATCTTTCCCATCATTTTGCCTGAGGCCACACATTCTCTCTCTTTGATGAGTGATCTTTTGTCTTTATTCGCTCTCTGACATCTTTCTTTTAGTTTTTGTATCTACCCCGCTGACAGCCCTTATCTCTCCCTCTTTTTTTTTCTTTCTCTTTTTTAAACTTTTCGTGCTTTGAGCGCGAAGGAGTGCGGAAAGTGATGTTTGAATCGTAAATTCAAGTCCAAATTTTGTAGTTTGTAGTCCTTGAAATTAACATGTTTCATGTGCAAATTTCGTGGAATTTTGTGTATGCTAATTTTGTTTTAGTATTGTCGTAAATGTTTGATTTGTGCTCGGTTCGGTTCTTGATTTGTCGAGTTTATCGTTGGAAGTAATTATAGGATCTTAATTTATATATGTTTTATTCTAGGTAACTAGCTGGCAAAGATGGCCCTCTGCTCCAGCCTCCTGCGCAGATCTGCTCCCCTTCTTACCAAGGTGAGGATTACTGTATTTGTATGGATTTTCCTATTATTAACGCTCTCCGTACTGTATGTCTTGGCTTTATGTGGTTGAAGAGAGTTCAGCAAGGAATGATTGGTGTAGAGAATTATGTTCTGAGCGACGTGAATGTTTGACTATTAGCACTAGTTTTATTGACTTTGTACAGGTCAATTTCCGAAACAACATAGACAATGAATATTTGTTATTCTTCATATTTTATACTGGTCGTTAGTCAGTCGGTATAAGCATCGTAGGAAGTTTTGTATAAGGCGCTTTCGAGATGGGCGGAAGCGGAAGCGGAAAAACTTGTGTCTTAGTCTCTCACTTTGCTCACTATACACGGAGAAGTAGCTATGTTTTTCCGTTTGCCGCCCTTCTCGAACACGCCTATGGTTATCGTATCGCAATAAATTTCACATTCCGTAGTAAGATACTGGTTCGCTGGCAGAATATTAGTTAGTAAGTCATGCGAAACTAAAGACGTCCCTCAAATAGTCGGGACCTGCTCGGGCACGTAACTGGATTTTTCAAAAACAGTTGTGCATATATCGTAATCGTGGGTTTCTTCGTGAGGTAGCATGAATGAAACTATCCAAAAACCTAAAATAATCTGCTGAAACATGTTGATTTTGGCAGAAAACGTTGGATGGCTGAAAAACCGATGTGTGCACGATCACGCCCCTATTATTTGAGGGAGATGTGCTCGGGGCATCCATTGAAGTTTAAAAAAAATAAGCGGTCACACATCGGGATCGGGGCTTCCACTCTCCTGTATTCAACATAGAGAAGCGAAGAATCGAGGATAGAGGACTTGAACTTGCACCTCAAAGTCTTGTAGTGAGGTCCCACCCGTAACTATAATTTGTTACATGTGGTTCCCTATGTTTTGCATAGGAGTTTCAATTTTGTATATTTCAGTCGTCGGCCGCCACTCTTGCCACCGGAGCCGACTCGTCGACCAACCTCAAGGAGGTTCTTTCCAAGAAGATCCCCGAGCACAACAAGAAGGTGAAGGAGTTCCGCGGACAGCATGGAGCCACCGTTGTCCAGAACATCTCCGTCGATATGGTGGGTGCCTGACCTGAACTGTTGAAAGCTTTTCTGCTTTTATGTAGGTTCTGAAACGAAGGCTTTGTTAGGGCATGTAAGTGCACTTGCCTGTATTTGTTTGGCATATATGAGACTTTTTAGTGGGTTTGGAACTCGAGTTTCAGCACGTTTACATGTGTATTTTTGACAGTGACATAGACATCTTTTGGATGAGATATGAGGTGTACAATATGAGTTTTGGACGTTTTGATTAAACTTGAATTAGCTTATTGGCTAATGCAATTCTGCATTTGTGCATTTAGATCTACGGAGGTATGCGTTCCATGAAGGGAATGGTGACCGAGACCTCGGTTCTCGACCCCGAGGAGGGTATCCGTTTCCGTGGATATTCCATCCCCGAGTGCCAGAAGCTGCTCCCCAAGGCAGCCGGAGGAGAGGAGCCTATTCCCGAGGGAATCTGGTGGCTCTTGCTCACTGGGGATGTCCCCACCTCTGATCAGGTATGAGTGAATAACTGGGATATGACAGCAGAGTGGCGCCCGATATGTATATTGGAATCTTGAGTATAAGCCCCAATGTATATGAATCTTTTTTTGAAAACAGCCAAATGCAAAGATGAGTAAGAAAACCAAAGGAGAAAATAGTTTGCAGAATAGTTCTTAAAAAGAGAGAAAGCTACCTTTACCTAAATGTTCGCAGTGACTGAACAGGTGCCTCACGCTCTCTTTTAATCTTACAGTGTACTTGCAGACCGCCGCCGTCACCAAGGAATGGAATGCGCGTGCCGACCTGCCCGCCCACGTGGCCCGCATGCTCGACAACTTCCCCGATAACCTGCACCCGATGGCCCAGTTTGTGGCCGCCGTCGCCGCCCTCAACAATGAGAGCAAGGTTGGTTTGCCTTTCTATTGCGTTTTAAAATCATGGTTCAAAAATTATAGTATGGCCAACTGGTAGAGTTGTTGCGTGGGTGGGAGTACTTAGTTAACGGGTTAATACATTAGTGTGTAATTTAATGTGACTTTTTTTTTAGTTTGCTGCCGCTTATGCTCGCGGAGTCAACAAGGCCGCCTACTGGGAGTACGCCTACGAGGACTCGATGGACCTGCTCGCCAAGCTGCCCACCGTTGCCGCCATGATCTACAGAAACTTGTACAGAGACGGAACCCCCGTTGGAGTCATTGACCCCAAGAAGGTTTGTGTTATTATTGAAGCTCTAGTTGTTTTTCAGCATTATGTTTCAAATCGAAATACCGGCCGGAAACACATCGTGGGCAATCGAGTTCTTACGCATTTTGCTAGTTTACTCGAATTTAGCTCGATTTTTTATTCTAATTTTTTTTCATTTGTATAAGCTTGCGAGTGTTCACGATGCGTTTCAAAAACCGGCAGCTATTTCGCTTTGCCGATTCCGGTAAGGTGTATCCGATGTGGTATCATTGTTCTTGGGTATCTCGAACGGAGAGCCACTACTACTGTACTTGATTCATATTCATATACTCAAGTTGAATTCAAGCTGATGTGTGATGAGCCTTACCGCTCAGGCGCACAGTGGTGCACGATATGGATATGGATATGTGGTGTTACTGTAAGATGCCCGATCGTTTCAGGACTGGTCGGCCAACTTCTGCTCGATGCTCGGCTACGACGATCCTCTGTTCACCGAGTTGATGCGTCTCTATCTGGTCATCCACTCTGACCACGAGGGAGGAAATGTGTCCGCACACACTTCTCACTTGGTCGGATCTGCCCTGTCTGACCCTTACCTCTCGTTCTCGGCCGCCATGGCTGGACTGGCCGGACCACTCCACGGACTCGCCAACCAGGAGGTGAGTGTTCTTGATCTGATGTGCTCAGCTTTTAATTATGTGTCCTGGGGGTTGGATGAGTGTTGTACTCTTTGAAAATTGCGTACTTGAAAACTTTTCCAGTCTTCACTCGGGTGTTGATGGCGCCCAATGCGCAATACTTCTAATTTTGCTAGAAATGTCACACAGCCGCATTTTAGTAATGTACGTGGGAGTGGATGCTGCTAACGCTGGCTTATATTTGCTATCTTTAGGTGCTCGTATTCCTGAACAAGATTGTCTCCGAGCTCGGATACGACTACACCGAGGAGCAGCTCCGCGACTGGGTCTGGAAGCACCTGAAGAGCGGACAGGTTGTGCCCGGATACGGACACGCTGTGCTCCGCAAGACCGATCCTCGCTACGAGTGCCAGCGCGAATTCGCGCTCAAGCATTTGTCCAAGGACAAGCTGTTCAGATTGGTGTCCACCCTCTACAAGGTCACTCCCGACATTTTGCTCGAGCAGGGCAAGGTTAGTATATTTGCTTTGTTGTTTGGGTTTGGGTTTTATCCGCAGATTTGTAATAATGTTGTGAAAATTTCAACTTTTTGTTTATTATGCTTATGAAACACACGATATAGTCGGCGTCTGGGGATGAAAAAGAAGCGGAGAACTTGTAGAACAAAAATGTGGATCGTAATTAATGGCTATGTGACCTGCGTGTATTCTGCTGTGATTCCTTGTGCACTGTAGTTGTAATCAATATAGGAAATTTTATTCTTCTACATTTCAGGCCAAGAACCCATGGCCCAACGTTGATGCCCACTCCGGAGTTCTCCTCCAATACTTTGGTATGACCGAGATGTCCTTCTACACTGTTCTCTTCGGAGTATCCCGTGCCCTGGGATGTCTGTCCCAGCTTGTGTGGGCCAGAGGAATGGGTCTGCCCCTTGAGCGCCCCAAGTCTCACTCGACCGAAGGCCTGATGAAGCTGGCTGCTGCCGCCAAGAAGAACTAAGGCCTGGTTGTCGTACTCCACCCCTCGTCCTAATATCAAGGCACCCAGTGCGCCCTCTAGTAATATTATTCCCATTAATATTCTCTGACTAGCTATCGTAGGTTAATGAATACCTAAGGTGGTTAGAGAACCCAAATTTTGAATTATCTCGTTTGTGCAGTGAATCATTGTTAGATGGTAGACGTAGTATACTGGCTAAGTCAGTTAGAGCTTGTGTGTGTTTACTGTAGATTGTGCATTATGCTGATCACCAAACTGGATGCGTTATCACCACCATGGCACATGAAACCTCTAATAATGACTCTGATTTCGGGTTAGCCTTTTTTGTTTTGTTCCTTTTGATTGAGTATTTTAAGAACACCTGAAATTGTTATATAAAAACTGTAGTAGAGAATAGCAGATTATTTTATTTAGCAGAAGTAATTTAAAGTTAGCATGTATTTTTGTATTCAAGGAGTTTATTGTGTTTTTTTTAATAAAAATTAAAATTGCGCGTTTCAAATGTAACAACAATAGTGTAGTGATATTTTATTATGTTACAAAATTACAAGGCGAAAGAGAAGACATGGTGATATGTACAATTGGTTTAGTTGAGTAGTAAGTACAGAAAAGAGATTTTAGACTGAATCTGCATAGAAGTAGAATAAGTAGAATCCGATAGCTCCGGTAAGGAGTACGAGAAGGAAACAGACGAGAAGGAGGAGATCAACAGGGTCGAGGTGGAGTTGATCAACTGGAATTTGAAGGTAATTAGGCAGTGGTGTGAAGCTATTTATTCGGCAAAACTGTTACTCAGTTGTACTTCCAAATCTAAGAATGGAATAATTGTGTTTTGCGGCATAATTGTTTCTCAACAATTGGCGCTGGTTTGGCTATTATTGCATAGTCCCTTTGAAGAAACTCCACGTAAAAGGCGTTTCGCCACAGCGGAGCCGCGCGCACTTTGAGTGAAAAGGTGCAATGCGAGTAGGAGCGCGGCGCGGCAGGTCAGGCGCACTACAGATTACAAGCATTTAAACTTAATAGAAAGAACTCACCTAATCTCGCGACTCGCTCAACTATATTCTTTGTCTTTTGCTGTGGAATTCCGAGGTCGTCGAGAAGGGACTGAAGACAGCGCTCGGAGAAGACTGGCACGGAGACAAGGGTGGTTTGCCTGAAGATTCATGATTAGATACAACTGAGAAACAGTTTCTTTGCGATACGGTAGTTATGTGTGACACATGAGCCAAAGAAGCTGAAGTACTACGTAGATATGGTATTTATAGGTTTGTAGTGCGAGTGGAGTACAGATGAAAGTTCAACGTTGAAAGCAAACCTATGATTCAGAAGTTTCTGCTCGTCTTCGACAAGGATCCCCTTTATTGAGCTGAAAAGACTGTGTTAGTAAAGTTGTAGGGAAATTTGAGAAAAAAAATGGGTTTTAGCCGTTAACTAGATCACCTAGAATGTAAGTGCAATAAATCAACAGTAGTGCAGCTACTGGTTACCGTAATGAAAGAGTGGTCGAAACACGCGAGTTCGTTTCTATATCAAAACCCCATTTTCACCCATATTATCTACCTGTACAATACCTGTAACTCGGATCCCGATCATGTCCAGAATCGTAGCTTTCTTCGTGAAATATATTTGCATTCATTGTACTTTCGCTCATTTGCCTAAAATGTATTTGTCCTTATACTTTTTTTTGCTAGCGTTATACTATTTAGTATAAGCGTTATACTATTTCGTAAAGTGGTATGCTACGTGGTTTGTGAAGCGTTTACATATGTGTAAATTGCGTACTGGAAATGCAACAGAAATTAGCAAAGAATATGCACATGGTGATGCAGTCAACCTCAAGTAATTCCTTCATAAACCACGTGCTTCACCACTTTTAATATTATTTTAACATCATACTGACTTACTGATATTCTTGAAAGTAAAAATTGACCGCTTACTGTATGACTTTTTCGCTGAGTAGGTTCTTGGGTGTGTGATATCCGTCTTCAGAGAGGTCGACTTGCAGATTTCTCTCCAGAAGTTGAATGGCCCGGTTGGAAGGATAGTGATCGACGAGCACCTCCCTTTAAAAACGTATTGTATGTGAATTCATACCGTTTATGACTGGTTGGCCCAAAGTTTAAAATTTCTTGAATAGGTCAGCACATTGGACTCAAACATCGAAGGTTTATTTAGTGGATAAACTTATATGTATAGCACACAGAAAAGGTTTGGGACGAATCCTTGGCCAGAGTTTACTGTTACCTAGCCTTACCATAATCTAGGAATTAGTTAGACGCTGAAAGAATTTTCACCTTAGCTCTGCGTCGTTTTCGTAGTCTGGTGTTGGAGAATTCATTATGTGTGTGTTTTGCTGTAAATCAGAAGGTAACGACTTATAACGAAGAAATAGAAGGGAAGCGAAGAGAGCGAGAGAGAGAGAGAGAGAGAGAGAGAGAGAAAAAGAGAGAGAGAGAGGCAGTGAGCAAACGAGAAAGTTCAGAGAGATTTTGTTCAGATGAAAGATATCCTAATTAGTTTTCACCATAGAAAATATGTGACTATTGAGGAAATGTTTCTGTGTGACAGAAAAAAAGCTGTTATATAAACTATAAACACGCGATAATGTGTTCTACAAAAGCTGACTGACATCAGAATCACCCAATTCTACAGGAAATGCAATTATGTTACATATCGCGCACATATAGCTGTCACACAAAAATTGCTCGTCGGCGGCGTTCTTTTGAAGTTATAAAATTGGTTTTCAACCCGGAAATCATAACCAAAACAAATTTAAAGCGAAATGCTAGCCCCTTTGGAAAATTTGCATATGATAAGCAAATCCTATGCTAATTTTGTACGATCGTCCACGGCAATCGTACAAAATTGGCATAGGATACATAGGATTTGCTTATCATATGCAAATTTTCCAAAGGGGCTAGTCGCTTTAAAATACACTTCCGAAAATTCTCAACAGTACCAGAGCAGGATAAACAGGCAATAATCGAAAAAAATTACTTCTGGTAAGTTTTGTTGAAAGAGGTTAGATAGGCGCGCAGTACCTGAACATATACATAGTCACTTACTAGTGCAAACAGACAAATAGTCGAATGACTGTAGTTCATAAAAGGAAAAAAGGGTGGTTTCGAGAATAGAACTATGTGAGGAATGAAAGTTTTGGTCAGGGGCCGCTTGTGTTAACTATTAATTTATTTTCTTAATTTATCAATTAACCAGCCAAGCACATCATGATGTTCGGTGTGGTAATTGCACTAATGGTGTACCACGGCCATATTTAAAATTGCTAGGGCTAGGGACCTACTTTTCCAATTTTTTACTGACTGTACAGGAGAGAAGGCCATGAACGAAAAACAAATTAAAATAGGTTTGATATAGTGGGTTCTGAGTTCTATGAGCGTATTGTGCTTGGGCGCAGACCTGGTTGGCCTTATTCTCTCTCTCCCTCCCTTCCTCTCTCCCTCCCTCCCTCCCTCTCCCTCTTTCTCCACCTTTCGCGTACTCCCTCGGTCATAAACCGGGCTTGCAACATTTGCATAGTGTGGTGCTTAATTTGCATAAGAGGCGAGCTTGATCCTCTCATCAGAAGACCCTTCGGGCCCAGAAATCATCCTCGATTAACTATAGTGAGCGGGATTCCGAAAGAGAGAGATAGAGGAGGGAGAGAAAAGAGAAGTAGAGAGGGAGATAGAGAGAGAGAGAATTGGAGAGAGCGTCAAAGTAAAATAAAGAGACAAAAATGATCATCAATTCACAATAATACTAAGCTTTTTTGCAATAGAGCCATATTCCTTTTCCCCAATATGTAGGGATCTAATCTAGGAATCGTTTTGCCTAATGTTGGGCGAAGCTAGTATCATAATAAAATGAAATAAAGCGACATCAGAATACAAACCTACTATATAGCGGTTGACAAAATAAGTCATTGCAGTGCCTTCTGCAGAGTGAAGTTTTTCCGGTTAGGAGCTAAAGTTTTCAACACTGAGTGAAACTTACATTCACTAATAGTAAACGTCGAAAGCCACATTTGAAAAAAACATAGGAAACAGAGCTAACCATTTCGCGACGGTTCCCATTTTTGGTTTACCAAACCACTTGATAACCACTTCCTTGGCGACCGAGGTGACGGACCAAGCTTTCTCGATAACCGTCGTTAAATGGTCACCTCATGGTCTCCAAATGATCGGTGACCGGTCACCAAATGGTTTTCTCGGTGAAAACCTTTCGGTGATCGGTGGTGACATACAGTTATTCGGTGGTCCAGGGGCAAATTCCTTTTTCGTGTGAATGGTCAGCTATGTATGAACCATGAAATCTGTACAAAATTAGCTATAGTAGATCTCTACTAAACGTCTAACTGCACTGTGCTATATCATGGTTCCCCTGTAAGAGAAGTGACAATGAGCCAAATATCGCTAAATATTTTTTGCTATACTCTGAAGTGAAGTGAAGTGCTGTTCAAATTCAAATTGCATATAGTAATCAAGAATCGGTGCACATCAAAATAAAATAAAAAACTTTATTATTATATTTAACGTTTTGCGTAGGAATGATGAGTACAACAATAAATTAATCAATGTGTCGTAGATTGTAAAGTAGTAAAATTAAAACAAGCCTGTCCAAAAAGAATAAAAAAATAGAAAACCGTTGTTTGTTTTGTGTAAGAAAGTTGTAGGATGCACATAAAATTATATCTCAGGGTAATTATATTTTTGTCAATTTGTCTGTAGCATTAATAAATAGCGGTTAATTATTTGACATCACGACTCTTACCAATTAGTATACAGAAAAACTCTTACAATAAAGGGCAAAATACAAGTAGCAAACAGTTCCAAAATGCGTAGCAAATGCAAAAATGCACACCACATACATATACACGACAAAAAGACGATAGCAAAGCTAAATGAATAAAAAATTCAAAAACATTGTGACTGAAAAGTTTGGTCGTTTTCACGGGGAAACTATTTAAACAAGGCAACATACAGCTCTCTAAATGAAAACTATGACGAAATATAGAACAAATAACAAAGTTAAACAAAACATGGTTTTACCGAAAAATTATTTTAAAGGGTATGGACGGTTGTTCGCGGAATGTCGAAGACGACTAATTCTTCTATATTGTATGTAAGCTAAACGCGTCAACCACCCCTTTAAAACACAGATTTGCAAAAACTTCCAAAATAAAGTTATTAGTAAGGTATAAAGGGTTAAATAACAAATTAAACAAAGAAACATCCAAAGACTGTTCAACTAAAGCGTAAAAATTGCACATGATTACATCTCCTTTGCTCATTTTCTTAAAAATGCCGTAGATTAGATGGCACGGAAATAAAAAAAAACATTTAATAAATTATTAAATATAAATTATACTGTATTTAATAAATTATTAAATATAAATTATACTGTATTTAATAAATTATTAAATATAAATTATACTGTATTTAATAAATTATTAAATATAAATTATACTGTATTTAATAAATTATTAAATATAAATTATACTATTTCTAAATATAAAAACTAGGTACTACCGATATGCAAGCTTTCGTACGTTCTACACAATTAAGTTTAAAAAAAAATTTTGTACTACGCAAGATGGCCAATGTTGTGAGGCAACTGGCCGAAATATATAAAAAAAATCCCCAAATACCAAACCCAAATCATAATAAATAACAAAAGTAAAATAAATATAGAAATAAAAAAGAGCAAGAATGACTACAAAAATGTGGAAAGGCATTATGTGAGATTTGTTGCATGGTTTATGGTCAATAGTAAGCTTCTGTAGTTTATAGTCTGTAGTTTCCAAATAGTGCTAGGCTACTTTGTAGCCCTATTTCTCTATTTTTTGTAAAGTGGATATACGGTCGGCATGGCATATAGGGCAAGGCTCAAACGAGTGCATGAAAATAAAACAATAAAACATCACATGACTAGATGAAAAGACATAAGACATAAGCTTAGTACTGTTAAACTCAGATATGAGTTAGCCGAGTTTCCCTGCCCCAGGGAGGGAACTAAGAGAGGGAGCGTTGGGAGGAACTTCCCGATTTTTCGTGAGCCTCAAAAGACATATTCTGTAGTTGGCACTTGTCCAGAGATCGTGTTCCCGTCTCCGTGGGCGGAAATTTGAGAAATTATCCCTGGTGAAAATGTGTTGACGCGGCGCTATACTCGCACAAGTATGGCGCTAAGACCGCACACATGATGACGTCATAAAGTGCGTTACAAGTTCTTCGGCACGTGGTTTCGGTTGTAGCGAAGGATGAGGTCGCGCTCCAGCCGCTCTCCATTCAGTATGGTCGGGAAAGAGTTGAAGGGACTCCCGGGGATTGGGGCAGCTTCTCCCGATACACTAAAGCAATTATGCCATTATAAATTACAGATAATAAGCTGACAAGCACACTTTGGATTAAACTTGACCTTTTTTGGCACTTTGGAAGACAAAAGGTCATATTACAGTGTAATCACTTCACAGAGTGTTCTGTCTACGCCATACAGTGTCTAAGGCTCCAAGTTAATGCTCACGTAGGAAGCTGACCCTCTCGTCAGGCTACCTGTGATGTCCCTTTTTCTTGTGCCTAGTTTTACTTTAGTTTCTCTAACGTTACCTAAATATCCTCTCCATGCTTAGCGTAGTAGCGGGGATGGTGAGCAGCTCCGTCGCCAGATCGGCTAGCGGCGCGCATCCATGGGCATTGCATTGCCAGAAGGCAAGCGGCGGAAGGTGCCTGTTGGAGAAGGTCGAGGGCGTGAAGGCCGAGCTATCCGAATTGGGCTGAAAAGTACATGATTTATAAATGTTTGAAGCAATCAAATAAACACGGCGAATATTATCCGCAGACTATTGGCTAGTCCTGTATTCGAGTCCATGTACTTCAGCTCTTTAGCACAGCTAAAGGAATTTTCAGAAAATAACGCATCAGGGTCGGAATGATAGTGAGGTTCGTGATTTTGGTTGCTTATTGCCTTGTAGGGGATACGCCGTGACCACTTTCTTTTTTGATAAATAACTCAGAAAAATAATTACCGTCGATAGCACTTCGTCAAAATAAGCGTTGACAATGGCTTCGGCGAAGCGATTCTTCCCATGTGCCTTATTCTCGTGCACTTGTTTTTGTTGCGCGGCTTGCAGGAGGTCAGGGTAGAGGGAAGCAGAGTGAGATGACGGCCTCGGAGAGAAGTTTTGAGAGTCGGATTCTAAAATACATCTTCCAGTTAGAGTTGATACTACGGTACCTTACAGTACGTAGATCTCCAAAGGATGTATTACACGTGACTTGTATGCAAATTGCATACCATCATGCGCTAGCTATGCCCGGAAAGGCACCGAAATTTGCATATAATACATGGGAGCCTACCTTCGATATTCTTTCTGTCCAGTACATTAGCCAGGAGTGAATCGACACCCAAGAAGGATTTCGGTATTCTCTGTTGTGCTTCTTCTTTCTTTTTCGCCTCTTCCGACTGACGCATTCTATTCTGCACTAGATCTTCGATTGCTGACTTTGCGTAGGCGATCTGCTCGTCGTCGAGCAGCACGGCTAGCTGGGGGTTGAGGGCCGTCGCCTACAAGTTAATATGTTTTAATCTTTTTTTCAGTTATTAATGTCTGGGCAAGAATATGGTAGTCTTGGAAATTGTCTCATTAGACTGAATATGTACCCTCGTTTTGACCATAATCTAGACAAAAAGCGTTTGCATGACAACTACGTACACCATAGGCAGTACAAACTCATAGTGGAGCTACGTCCATGCTCGCTGTAAGTCCTGAACGAGAGAGAGAGAGAGAGAGAGAGAGGAGATATAGGTTTCTGGTAGACTTATGAAGCTGTAGAATATAGTGTCCGATAGAGTTGTTACCTGCAGGAATGTGCCATCAAATAATGGTGAGTTCACGTCGAGAATCGGAGCCGTTTGCTCCTTCAGCTCCCTCTTTAAATCATCGGACAGCTCGCCGAGCATCGGAACGTCCTATAAGGCAACAAGTTACTGGGATACCAATATAACGCCAACATGTTCCTGAAAACACGACCAATGCGCCGAGTTAGAGCAGGTAAGACTGCTCACCGAAAATTCACAAGTTGTAGCGGGTCTACAAATTGTGTCGTCGATTACAACTTATTGTAAGTATACTGCACACCAGGTACGAATTAGCATACAAACCTTATCAAGCATGATGATCATTTGCATAAGTGCCGGCGCCACACCGTCAATAGTGGCCAATTCTCCATTGTGTAGAAGGTCGACGTGTGCCTTGAATTGTGAGAACAGGGCACAAAGTGTTTCGAGCACTTTCCTGAAGATAGAAAGAATATTTATTTAAAGTGAAATAGCGGCCGGTTTTTGAAACACATCTAGTTCACCTGTATTAGCGTACGGGAGTAAGAATACAGTTGCCCACGATGCGTTTCAAAAACCGACCGGTATTTCTCTTTAATATTGTAAGTCCGGAGTTCTATTTCGGACGCCTGTATTTTGTACAAAAATTGTTCTGTTTTTTATGTGTGTAATAAATAATCGAGGAATGAGTGATTTATCGATTTTTTAAATAAATTATTAATTGCTTGGTTGATTAATTTATTGATCGACGTTCGACTTACCACTGTTCCTCGCTCAGCATGACTGCCTCATCCATCTGCTCCACTTTGACCATATTGATGTAGTGCTTGAAGTTCAGCACCTCTTCAGCGACGACCAAGAATGGATCAGAGAGGTTGAACGACACCGGGGAGCCTGAAATTCCTTCATTTTATTTGCAAATTGCATCTGTGAACTCGCTCCCGTGGAGGGAAAACGTGTGCTGAATAACAAATGTTTTTGTGTGTGGATTATATGCCGGAAATGCTCAGGAGTGACAGTAATTTAAATATAACATGGGAATGCAGTCAACCGAATAGCAAAACCACGTGTCATGTTGCTTTAAAGTTTTGTCCCCCAGCTTACCATTAATTTGGGCGAGATTCTGCATGACTTGCGGTCGGCTGATGATCGAGAATAACATCGAGTAGAATGCTTTTCTGAGGGTTTCCACGGATGACGACCAATCAATCAATGAAGCCAAATGGTGCATCACACGAAGACCAACTGGCTCGAGCTGACGATCAGCCACCTAAACATAGAACTCACACAATAAGCCAAAGTGGCGCAATGCGTACGATCGGCACTTTGGAGGAAGAGGTCAGGGGTTCAAGTTCTGCCATTGCATTGCATAGTGCCCTTGGACCAGGGAGCATACGCGTAAAGCAAAAAAGATTAGATTGCAAGTGTCTATTAATAAAGAATCCTTTGTATAAAGGTAGACGAGTACCTTTTGTCCGGATTGTCCGCTCGATGTAAGTAGATCAGTAACTCCATTGGTGATCACACGGCTCACCTTATTTAGCGAGATTTCATACTCAGATGCAACCTAAAACATAATCCTCAACGTTTTTTGAGTATGATAATTGCTGGGCACACTTGCAATTCTCATCTTCACATGACCATCACATATATGATTACTGTAACATCGGGGTCCAGTACCGACATATTGACGCCTCGTTTACGGGGTTTCCAAGTATGCTGAAAATTTACCGTATCTTGGAACTACACGAGAATATTTTTTTTAATTTTTCATATTATATATGCAGATTTCGTGTAGAACGGTAGTATTGACAGAATCGCAACCGAATTTTTGGGATACTTGGAAACCCCATTATGTACGATTCCGAGACTTTGCAATTCAGCGAGACGAGATTTGCCACCCAAAATTGTTTTCCTTCAAATGTCACCCAGACGGAATCTATATCGGATTCTTAACTTATTTAATACCTGTTGAATAGTGTCTCTGACCACTTCAACCACCCTTCCCTCTGAATGACTGACGTCCCTGACAGCCAGTAACGAAGTCTCCATTCTATTTGATGGAACACACAGGAACGCGACGCCCATGCAGACGCGTAGCGTTTGATCTTCCTGAATCGATCGATAAATTATTTTGCGTATTACGTCACTTCTGATCCCTTTCATCGACGGAGAGGTGTGCAACTATAAGTTATAATGTGACACGTGCCCCAGAAATTTTTTTCCGCAAGCTTTTGGTCCTAAACCTACCAAAAATTGATAGGCTAAACAAATTGGCCCTATGGTTTATGTGGCTTATCCAATGTTAATCTTACACGATAGGGAAAATGTACAAAACATAAGTATAAATAAATCCTTGAAACAAAAACAAAAACTCCAATGAAGGAAAGTGGTCCGGACTTGGGCTTTGATAGTTACGTGACGTTTTCAAGGGAATATGTGCCAAATTTTTTGAATTTAAGCCATACTAATCGAGTGTACCAATGCTGCCCATTCAGGAAACAACATTAACTGTAATTATATGAAATGTAGTTTGCCCCATTTACAATCTAAATTCATACAATTTGGCTAACTAAGGGAGGCCGTAATGCTCATTGTGCAATTTGCACAAACATTTCCATAATGTGTAATTATAGGGCAATTAACCCACCGGAGATGTGGACGACGAGACTCTCATGACATCGACCATGAGGCTGAGTCTTCGAACTGGTTGCAATTGTTTCTTGATCGACGAGATACATCGGGAGTACATTTGTGAGGTGAGCTACAATATAAGTAAATTTGAAACTAAGTGTCTGACGAGAACGCAAGACCGCCGCGAGTCGTTAGCGATTTGGTAGCCAAGTCTGCACCGGTTGATTACGACTAGATCATGTTTTCATAAACAACGATAGCGGTGTAAATACGGTACCTGTTCAATCATTACCGAATCGTCTGGAATGTTGAATTTTGGCTGTGCGGCTTCCATGAACTCCCTGCAACTGAGACAACGTTACGGAGTTGTTGTGGTTAGATGGGATATTTACCGGCAGTTAGCAGTCACAGTATCGTGCAAAACTGATGGTATATCACAAGCAGTATAGGGATTAAAAAGCGTCACCCCGATCCCTACCAGGTGACTTATCCCTTTAACTAAACTTCTAGGATCTCACCTAAATATCTGATTGGTAAGGATATCGGTGTCTATGTGGCCGACGGAAAGTAGGAGGGCAAGTCGTGATTCCAGTTCTCTTTGTCTCCTTTCATCACGGCGCCACTTTTTATTCTTCAGAAGTTGAGCCTGATTTGCACTGTTGAGGCCTGAAATAATTATGAATGATGCAGAGTTCAGGCCTAATTATCTTCATGGTTTGGTCAATTAGAGAGAGAGCGAGACGTAGAGATGGAATATGCGAACAGATAGAAATCCAGAGAAAGAAAGGTTTTTTTACATAATGGGGTAACTTTTGGAATCCTTACCCATGCATGGAAAGATCCCCAATTTTTTTTTGTATTTCAAAATCCCTGCCTTTTTGGTGAACTTTTCTGGGGATAAAGAGAAAGAGGTATCACGCGCTAGATCAAAACATCTCTAATTTACTTATACCATTTTCTTACAAGACAGTAGAAAAATATTCTAAAACTGCACATGTTTGCCAACTTTTTTATCAAAAGATTATCGGATCATTAAAAAAGGTTTTAAGAGAAGCGGGAAAACTGAGAAAATCGGCTTATACTGTAATTTACTCCGTTTTTTTTCCACAAACTTCCATTAGATAAATTGCGAATAATCAAAAAGAGCACTCTGTAAAACAGGCCATCCGATAAAAAACTATGGCGCAGTCAGCTAAGAATTCTTGTCTTTGTATAATGTGAAATGTTTAGCCACTCCGAACAATCGATAAATAATCTGACTCAATCACTCAATCAATAAATCACTAATTCAATCGATACATCAAATATACCAACCATTTTGCTGGAGAATCTGATTGGCCAACTGGATGCTCGCCGTGGATGTTGGAATTGCGGCAGGGTTGAAGAGAAATGGAAAACCTAAAATAGAGAAACATAAGACCCGTCTTTGCAAGAGAACTGAACTCCGCGCGGGTCCCGCGCCTGAATTACACGGTCCGCGGACTACAGCTATAGAGCATGTGAGATAAGTCAACCATTACAATCGACGTTTAAAATAAACGTCTGAGCGCGGGGTGTCCTTAACCTTACTTTCTCTCTACCTATGTACGTAAGTAGCCCTACGTAACTATGGAAACACCGTATATTTTTCTTCTAAAAAAATATACTTAATTTTCCTATTTCAATCTTAACAATTATCATTCCCTCTAAGCAAACTAAAGAGATAAGCGTGTTGTAACGCCTTCAACCGTAATACGCATAAAACCCATAAAATACCGTATTTATAGGTAAATACCGCTCACAAATACGATTTCGGAATAAAATTTGATAAAATTGAGAGGTGTAAAAGGTGGATTTGGGTAAAATCCATGATGATTTTTACATACGACTGATGCGCAAATCGTTTTTACTGAACATTATAAAAACCAGGTTGGGGCAAGGCCGGGTTTCCGAAAGTTTCTCTCATTGTACGGTATTCTGAGACATATATTTTCTGTTTATTTTGAATTTTGTGGGACTTTCTCGCAGTGAATTTATTGTTATTGAATCATCATAAGGTAAGTATTTACGTGACTTACATGTCTAAATAGTGAACGATGTTTAGGTTACTGTATTTAGATTGCGTTAGATTGTTCTGTGCTATATGTTGCTGTCTAATTCTTTGACATACACATTTCTGATATTATGTCGTCACCCTTTTTTTCAAATATATAAGCAAAATACCGGTCGGCTTTTGAAACGCATCGTGGGAACTGAATTCTTACGTATTTATGCTAATTTGCTTGAATTCAGCTCGATTTTTTATCCTAATTTATGTTCATTTGCATAAGCTACATAAGAATACTGGTGTACTTGATGCGTTTCAAAAACCGGCCGGTATTTCGCTTTAAACCACACACCTGCTGGGTTAATTCCCGCGTGCAGCAGATTGTTGACCATTGCTGCTGGTGAGAGTGTTGTGTTGCCGGGGTTCTGTAGATTTTGTGCTGCGACTGCTGCTGAAGCTGCTGCTTGACGATTCAACGCGTTCACGATGCTTCTGAAGAGAGACGGGTTATCATTCTCTCGCTTACTCTCTCTCTCTTCTCTCTCTCTCTCTCTCTCTCTCTCTCTCTCTCTCTCTTCTCTCTCTCTCTCTCTCTCTCTCTCTCTCTCTCTCTCTCTCTGTATCTCCAACTCACCCAATATTCTTATGAGCGCTCTTGTCCTTCGGCGGCCTAGGCTGCTCATGTTTCATGGTACTGTGCATGGATGTGACACTGGACATGCCACTGCATCCGCTAGCGCCAGAAGAAGGCGATGGCGGATGTTGGGCACCGTTCCTGTCCTTGCTATACTCAACCTGAACAAAGTTATGATCTGGTTCAATTACCCAAGTTTGATTTTTTTCCATACCCTGGTTCAATTACCCAAGTTTGTGGAATTCCTGCTAGTCGGCTCTGTTTATCTCTCTCTAGATCGTTCACCATTCTCGCTCTCTTTCTATCTGGTTTCTACGCTTTTTCAACAATTACATGTCATCACATACTTCCTCCCTACGGCAATTAATTATGGTCCCGTGCTAGATGAAGTAGGTAATTTACACAGGAATTACCTTTAGTTTCTGAAACTCTGCATGTTCTGCCGGGTGTTTCTTGAGGTGACAGGCGAGAGTCGAGGTATGCGGACCCTTCAGCTGATAGGTGCAGTCAGCGATTATACATCTGAAATACAGTTTGTAAAGAATAGACTGATTAGAACATAACTTTCCAAAACTAATTTGAGTTCATTTTACTTTGGTGACTTGTAAAATACAATGTCTTTTTTATGAAACCAAGTTTAGTCAAGAAGACCCAATAGAACGAATTAGTGAGATAGAATAGAGATGCGAGAGAGAGAGAGAGTTTATACGAGATGGAGAGAGGGTGGAGAGAGAGAGAGAGCTAAGAGACGGAGAGAAAGGGATAACATAAAACTCTTACCGACTCAGGTTCTCCGCCTTATTGTAGACGAAGTACTTCCATACGGGCGTCTGTTTATTCGTGCCACCGCTTCGAATTGCGGCCGCTGGATTACGGTGCCAACTCCAGTCATCTGAATTACACAGGCAATTAGCGACAAGCAATTGGGAATTGATAATTAAGGACAAGTAATTGCCGAGACGCAATGAACTGCCGGAAAGTGTGATGTGTGCCAGAAACTACAGGGAAAAGAGTGTCACAGTGCTGTCATTGTCATAGTTTCGTCAAGTATTCGCTTGAGAGACTTATAGGAGGGATTGACATAGAGACATTCGATAAAGAGAGAGAGAGATAGAGAGAGAGAGAGAGATAGAGAGAGAGATGGAGAGATATAATTCACATATGGAGATAGAGTGTAGTGGCATAAATTAAGAGAGTAAGTGAGAGAGACACAGAGATAGAAAGAGAAACAGAGATAGAGACATAGAAAGAGACATAGAAAGAGACAGACATAGAGAGAGAGAAAGAGAGAGAGAGAAATAGTGAAGGAGATCTAAAGACATAAAGAGAGAAGAGAAGGCTCGAGCACAACACGATCATCTCACCCGTCCCTTTCCTATTTCAAACCGAAGTTCTCTTTCTCTCTGTACCTGTTTTCTAACTTGCGCTAGCGAAAATATCATTAGTTTAAAAAAAAATTAGGCTCCAAAGTTACATACCGTAGCTGAAAAAAAGATGTTGGCACGTTGCCAGAGTTATTATGGCCGGTAATTTGTGCTCAGGGAATTATTCACAGCAATTGTGAATGGTATTTATTCCCAAAGGAATGAGGATTATTAGAGTTCTAGTTAAACTCATCACAAGACTGGTTATATAGTAAATGAATTTTGTCTGTTAGAATGTTACTGTGCTTAGCGTTAGTTGGTGGGATAAGCGAGATTATTAATTTTTTTACAAAGCGATATGACAAGTGGTTTGTCAGTTTGTGAAACGTATACAGGGCAAATTGTACGCCATTTTGTGCAGAATGCTATTCTGTATACATGGAAGTCAGTTGTCCAGCACGCGTTTCACGAACCACGTGTCATACCACCTTAATGAATTAATCGATAACGCACAGGAACAAAATCGATAATCTCGCCGTCCACCCGAGTTGTGCAAGTTGGTCAGAAAAGCAAGAGGAGCCAAGCGGTACCTTGGGGAAATAGTTGAGCGACGGGCGATTGCGCGATGACCGCGGCGCCGGGAAGTGAACTGGTGGTGTGCGGCGCCGACGATGAGGAGCGCTTAACCGCGGGAGATAGTGTGCCCGCGCGCGGCGAGCACGCACCCACCCGGGCGGTCATACCTTCAGAGAAGAGTTGCGCCGCAGGCGATTGGGCCACCGCTAGCGCGCCCGGAATCGCGCCGGGCAGCACCGGGGACTGCACCCCGGCAGGGGCGACGGGAGAGCGCGGGAGTGAGCCGTGGTAGCCGGTGTCGGTCTGGAAAAGTTTATCGGTTGTACTTGAGTTTGTATGGTGTGGATTTTTAAAATGTCTGAACTCGAAGCATAGGCAATACGAATATACGCTATATGTAGATTATTTTCATTTTATCAGATCATTTTTGTAATGCACAGACTGTGGTTTTACCTAATACTGGCACCTTGTTCGGCTCCATTAGCAATATATAAAAAAGGTGAAATCTTATAATTAATCAAAGACTAACCGTGAAGACGTTAGTGATTTTCGAGATCATGTCTAGTAGACATCCAGCATTGATCTGCGGTTCTTCATCCTCTCCGGTTCGCCAACCGCAGTTCTGCAATTAGCATACGGTACAGTGCGCGCGCCCTTGAGAAACTAGCCTACGGTTGTTTCATGACCCTGATCCAGCAAAATTACAATGCATTGATAATTTAAAGAGTGTAATGTGTAGGCCATCACCTTGTCGCTTTCCCTAGATATAACACTGCCGGAGACTAAACCCCCTTCTTACGAGTCTCTTACCCCTTTTTGATAATGAGCTTATCATAGTCAAAATTCGGAATCACTTTAGTTACATGGGCTTGACCATTTAAGAACCTGACTGTTACCCAATCGGCATACATTCCTCACCTCCTTACTACTATTTGCCGAGCTTCCGCTCGAGCATCCATTAGAATAGCGAGCGGACGCGGGTCCGGCAGGACTTTGCTCGCCGCCAACGGGCGGCTCCGCAGGAGAGGGCACATTCGCGCATAACATCTGGGGAGTCGCGTCGACCACTACCTGAAGGGTGGGAGGTTAGTTAATAACAAATCTGAAGACGTTACCAGTCTAGGGGAACATCTACCGTCCCTTCTGCCCCAAGCCTCAAAACCGAATAACTTGTCGTCTGAAACTCGTCTACTCCTCTACTCTGTTTGATAGCTGTAGCAATTAATAATTTAATTTTATATTCAATGAGTAATTGCTTTTTCTTCTCATATGTGCTGAATTATCGCTCAAAAACACTACGTCCATCACTTACAGTTCTTGACATTAACCTGCAGGCGTTTTGTAAGAAAAGTCGACTTGCATGATAAAATTCCTGGGAAACAGTACCCGTGCTCCCCAAGTATTGTTTAATTCCCCCACCCCCCTCCCCGGAAATGGGCGAGCTCACCTGCCCCCCCCCCCCCAGTGAATAGGAGTTCACCTGTATCTATATATGTATCTATCATCAAATAACTAGCCGGCCGTTTGACTCGTGCGCCGCTGCCACGTACCATTTGTGTAAACATTACGCATATTGGCCGGGCAGTATATTTGGGTAAAAATCGACTTGTGGGTTACCCAAAACAGAATCACAGAACAAAATATCAGTCGTTCTTGTGTTAGAATACACTACCGTAGTACAATGAGGACTGCGAGAGTTTTTATGGCAAAGATCACCAAAAGCGCTTCTTTTAACTTTTACTTTAGAAACCATATGTTGCCTGACTACATACTTCTAGGCCCTTATACGACTATAGGCTTATACACATGATGTAAACACATATAACTTGATCCAAAAATGTGGCAAACACGTTTTTCAAAGGGCTTAGTTCATGTATAGTCGCACGGTTTATATTGGCCAAACTTTGACTCTGACCCCATACAGAAAGTTGTCATGAACTAAGTTTTTTATCCATCTTATACACCATTGAAAGTACTGGAACGAGTCAGTCTCCTTTCTTTTTGTTTCTTACGAATCTGGGTTACGGGTTACGGTAGCGGCTGGTCGAATGGGGAGGCGGGGCCTACTCAGAGGTAATTTGGGAGGGGAAGTAGAGAGTGTGTGAAAAGCAGAGCGTCAGACGTCGTCGAACGGGTAGACAGATAGAAGAGGGATAGAAGTTGCGTAGAGAAGTGAGAGCGACATACAGTATACTGTAGTTCGGGTACGCGCAATAGTAACGACATAAAGTATGGGAAAAAGTAGAACACGACACGCTCGTAAACCGTAAGATAATGATTCTGCGATTTGCGTACGAAATCAGAAAATAAGTGCGCCGGGAGATAGGTTTTCCAATATACTTTTCAAAAGGGCAACGAGCGACGAATTTCAAAAATAAATCGATACAAGATACATACTATTTGAATAAAAAAAAGTTGAATTGAAATGTATGGCACGAAAAAGAGCCAGATATGCTACAGTAACAAGGAGGAAAGAAGAAATGCACAGGAACGCAGTTGTCCAGCATGTGCTACAAAACACGTGTTATACACTTTAAAAGAAAAATTACAATAAAATATGAGTAACTAAATGAGCCACATAGTTCAGAAGAGTAGTACATTAGTACATAAGAGCCATACACTACGGTTAACAAGGGTAAACACAACGTCCTACAAAATACAAACTACAGTACCTGAGATTAAACCACAAACTACAGTACCTGGGTGGGCACGTCCAGTTCAAGTTTAATCCTTTTCTCGGGCGGACCCGACTGAGAACAGTCCTCCCCTAGTGCAGACATTGCATACGAGGTTTTGAAAGGTGTATTCCAAACTACTGTACCTGAAATGAGCAAGGTATAGGAAAAGCAGCACGTACATCTCTAAATGAAACGGAGACTTGCATCATAATTGAACGCAAGGTTTCAAATACGTATTGCACAAATTAATGTGAAACATAGAGCGAATACCATATGAAAAACAAAAGTATGTGACGAATAGATACACCACCTCTATACTGAATATCGTGACCTAAAATTTGAACGACTCCGTGGCAGGTTAAACTTTAAAGAGAGAGAGAGAGAGAGAGAGAGTAAAATGGGTGAAGCGCGGGCTGTAACATTCACCGACTCATGTTTGCATATGGCAACCTGCACACGCGTTGCTCTAGTGCCGGGTTTATATTCACCAAATATAGAGACACTGAGATATGGATACAATATATGTGCATGCACAAACGGTACTCTATTTGCGGAAAGGGTGGGCGGTGTATGGATATCCTTTAATGGCTAATTGCCGAAACAATTAAGTGTTAGAAAGTGACAATGATGACAATACAGTTCTGGAGGCTTTAGGTGGTGCAGGGGGTCTAATACACCGGCACGGGCAAGAAAATGAGGCTCGTAAGTAATATACCTACAAGACTTAGCCTTCCCATTACAGCTCAAGCACTTCAGAAAAGCCTAGGGTTAGATAAAAATCGGATACACATATACCAGACGGTTATTGCCGCCTGAGGCTACTTTCCAAAACTGCACTGGCGATACTTCAAAGCCTGATAAAAGTGGGCATATTTATATGAAGAGTCTGAAACGTATTGACTAGAATTAATGTAATAAGCCTAATGTCGCTTATTTTTGAGTTGCGAAAGTTGGACTGTTTATATCAAATATGGATTTCGTTTCCGACATGACGACAAATAAGCATTTCTCTTTTATATAATAAGATAGCGAAAGTTCTATAAAGTCATAATACAGCAAACGTTCGACCAGGCGGTGTGCAGCATAGACCCCAACCATAAAACCTTAGCTATAGTAAAAGTCATGCACTGAAGCAGTACAGTGTGCTCTCCTCCCAATCGCATATCTATTGTATACGCGTTCTAGTTAAGCGGCCGGTCCACTTATCTCCCAGTGGAATCTTCCCCCCTCCTCCGGGAGGCTGTGCCCGGGAGAGTAGTCCCGGGTAAGTAATAACCAGTTGTTTTCGCCTCAAGGTATTTTTGAAGTATGCTGGACGCGATTGTGATCAAGCATAAAGATTCTAGTAGTTGAATAGGATTGATCTAGTAACTGAAAAGGAAAGATCTAGGAAAACGACGCGCCCGCGATCGGGTTAGTCGCCAACGCGAAGCGCGCAGCGCCGCAGGGAAGAGTGGACAACTACAAGCACTTGACAAACAATGACAACCTCGTTTTCACTCAAACACACATACACAAATTTGCATACCGAGATATACCGGAGCCGGGTGAATGCGGTGGGTTTAGGAACTGCCTAGCAAGCTAACATTAGTATTTATTTATTTATTCATTAAATAATACCGACGTGTGTATCAAATAATATGATGAAGAGAGCAACGTACATATAACGAAACCATTGATACAATACTCGATTAGCAATCGGGTAAAATATAAATCGAAAGATGTATCCGTATATCACCCAAGTGTATAGATCTTGGCCTGCTTTACATAGTTTTGCTAATAATTTTCATGAATTCTTGAGTACCACAATGGTGCGGGACCTTAGCAAAATCCTGAACATCAGGTTAAATACAAGTTAAGGTACCATGTTGATTAAGATGTTAGATAGTTAAGGTAACAAGTTACAAAGTTAAGGTTAACGTTAGCTAACTTAAATGTAATACACATCGATGCAACATTCCAGTCAGGTATTGTGAAACGGGAGCTAAAGAAGGGCATACATCGAGGTTACAACCAGGAGGGTATGGTCTCACTCTTGTCATATACAAATATACTCGATTGGCTGCATCATTGGGCCCCCGATATGTTACGATCGTGGGTAATTACTGATGCGCGGTCCATGCGAAAGTGCACCTAATTTGCATGTCAGAAATAAGAATAAGTGAGTGTGGCCTGATGCTTGGCAATCATAACACTGGAAGTTCAGAGGAGTAAGTAAAATCGAAAGAAAAACAAACACTGAAATCTGAACAAAATATGGAAGGGAGTGAGACATAGAGATGCAAAGAAAGAGAGAGAGAGAGAGAGAGAGAGACAGAGAGAGAGCGACAGAGAGAGAGAGACAGAGAGCGAATATGATAGCATACCAATCACAAAACAGTACTAAAAAATGTAATAATGCTCCTGGGGATGTTTACCTCACTATTGTAAGTTTAAAGGGATGAACACCCTAGAATAGCTCACTACCTGGCACTCGAACCCAAAATCAGAATGTTTGACTAAAACGAGGGGGGTTTTCTGAAAACGAACGACCAGCGGAACATAATAATGTGCGAAAAGGGTTGATGAGAGATAGAGAGAGAGGGAGCGAGAGAGAGGAGAGAGAGGGAAGAGAATGAGTGAGAGAGTGGGAGTAAGAGAAAGAGAGGGGGATATCGAGGGAGTGAGAAAATAAGGACTGATGGGATGTTCTGCCCGGACCCTTGAGATAATGCTTCAGGCCTGCGCCGGTGACAATGGGTTTGACGATTTCCAGGCACTCAAGACACACCACCCGCACCCGAGAATTCTACCCGCGAACTATCTCTCTCCTCTCGCTTCCTCTCCCTCTCCCTCTCTCTCTCATCCCTCTCTCTCTCCCTCTCTCTCTCTGTCTACCCCTTCTCTGATTATAACAAGATACATTTTCCAATAGGCTAAAAAAAAACACCCGAGCTGATGGACTGTAGGTAGTGTTGTTAACAAATAACAATAAGACTACAACATACGGCTACATTTTGCACGTTCGCTGCCCCTAGGATAAAGATAATGATAACTTTCCAGTGTTATTCCCAAAAATTTCGATTCCTCGAAAAATATTAACTCAGCCCCCGCCCTAACGCAAAATCGGTGTTCTTGGGAGTTCGAAACCCCCCCTCATATAGACATGTTCGCATTGGTTATCTAAAACACGGATCTTGTAAAACCGCAACCCTTTTCAGCAGTAATTTCCTCACAAACAAAAACGTGGTTTTCATGACATGACGATTTGTGAAATACGAATCCTCTGGAGACGGGTCATCACCTAGTTAAAGCTGTATGACACGTGGTTCTCGGGCCAGCACCTAGTTAAAGCTGTATCACACGTGGTTCTGAAAGCATTATATGCAAATTCGACTCCATGCCGGGAATGGGCACTAAATGATACATAACCGACATATAACACATGAGAATACGTTTCAAAACTACGTGCCATATCACTTTAAACCCCCTATACTGGCTCTTCGTCACACACGTAACTGATGCTCAATATGCTAGTTATGTATCGTAGCCTAGCTTCAAAGGTTTCTTTTAAATGTTGCTTCAATTCGACATGTAAACTACGCCTTACACTGTGACTGTATGTATTTAATGCGAAACACCGGCCGGGTTTTCAAACACATCGAGTACATCAGCATTCTTATGCCAATGAACACAAATTCGAGAGCTAAATTCGAGCAACTTAGCATAAATACGTAAGAATGCAACTGTCAACGATCCGTTTCAATAACCGGCCGGCGTTTCGCTTTAAATAATTTGTGGATTTGGCAGATAAATGAATAGCTTCTGTAGACATGTGTTTATAATTTATAATGAGGCACCGCTGACGGTTTATTTTTAAACAATTCGTGCCGAAATGCGTAGGCAGCGTAGGTTACCATCATAAACTACGCTATCTACGCAAGTGCCCAGTACTATTCATAACTTCCCAAAAATAGAGTCTCTCCAGGAATAACAAGCTTAAAGCGAAATACCGGCCGGTTTTTGAAACGCATCGAGTACTCCCTGCTTTCCTATGCTTCATATGCAAATGAGCATATATTTGAATAAAAAATAGACCCCAATAGACCCCTTTTAGCATAACTGCATAAGAATGCTGATATTTGAGATGCGTTTCAAAAACCGGCCGGTATTTGGCTTTAAGTCGCACCCCTTTAACTTAAATTAATTCATACTAAAGGGGTATGCTACTACCATCAACATATCATTTAATCACCTGCATAGTAATCAGTTCCTAAAATTGTGGCCCAATGTCAGCAACTTACGGCTTAAACGTTCCGGCGCACAACCAATTTAGAATAATAACAAAGTAAACAAAAAGTGATCTACGGGAATTGGGAATTTCTCCGAAAATGATGAAAATTGCTTTTAAAGGATTATGTATGCAATCTACACCGAATTGATAATTTTTAAGTGGCGCGGCGTGACTTTCGCTCCTATGTGAAACAAACATCGAATCACATAATTGACATTCAAAATGTTGTATGAGAAAGGAGCTATGTGCTTTTCACCACAGTGCGTTTCCGAGTTTCCCCAATACTTTGGGAAAACTTTGAGAACGAATATTAATAGTTGTAAGTAGATACAGTACTTATTCAAACAATGTTAGAAAACTTTGAAGGAATTACTGTCACATAGCATTGATGATGAACTTCAAAAAATGACCACCCACAGTATCCTCTAACAAGGCGGGAAAGTGATCGATTTGAATTTGGGTTTGGTTTTCTTTTGTGAAAGGTGTATGACTAAGTGGCACGTTTACCAATTCTGAATAAAATAACCGATATTCCGCAGTCAACGTGTATGTGTGTGCATTTGACTTCTAATAGCACATTAAGCGCTGGGAACTATAGGTTATCGGAAAATATTGGAAACTTATAGTGGACAGTTTGCCTTGAAAAAGAGTCAACTTGATCGGAAGTAGGCATGCGAATTCAGGCCCACACAAAAAAGCTTTCCCCAACTTTTCCGTTAGAAAACTACAGATTTACTCAAACAACCGTTTTGCATAATATGCAAAATTGGGTGAGTTATTAGCAAATGAAGATCCCCAAGATACCCTAGTCAGAGCCCAAAAAATAGCCCAAACGGGTTTCTGGGCGTGCAGGTTATGTCAACGTTGAATTCAAACAATATCAAAAAGTTTAGGTTAGGATACAAAGCATAGTAGTTATAAGCTCAGAAGTGGAGTTTCAAGCTTAATTGCTGAATCCTGTTTGTATCGTACGGAACACGAACCTTATTCGGCAAATTGCCGGCAAACTAAGCGCAAACGACTAAATTAACAACAATCAATTTCATTTATTTATGATCGATGGCATCAGAACTTAGCACTTGTGGTCGACGATATTGTTATTGCTTCGTTTCTAAGCCAAATAAAGTCAGCGGAGATTCATTTATTCATGGAAATATATCATCACCTACAATTAGCTGATAGACAGTGCGAAAAAATAGCGGCATACCCAGATACACCCACACCAGATTTTGCCAGTAAATAAATCCAAAAATCCAGATTAACTAAAAAAATAGAGAATATTGTAAATGTGATTATATTCTTATTAATCATCACATCCAAACATAGCAGTAGTCAACTCAGACGGTATACAGACCAGCTACTGTACGTCTGTACCCAATAATTCAAACGACTATCGGCGGGAAAGTGGCGCGTAGGTTGGGGTACGGTAGGTAGTACACGGTTTTTTTGCGGAACGTCACTGACCGTGACGCGAGTATCATTAACTAGTAATAAGTTTCAAAAAGAATGTCTCTTGGTAGTCTCATATACGTCTGAAGGCCACTCATGCAAAGGGCACGAAAGTTTTCTATGGGAAAGGAAAAGATTAGCATAAGTTTTGTGAACCGCCAATTCCAGGCATTTTTTGCTACATACCGTATCTAGTTACCTAATTAGCATACTAAAATGAAGGTACGCAAAATTGCATATATCATAGGCAACTCTGTAAGATTATAGTGTTCGTTGTGTGCGGTTACCCATGATTACCAAGAAATAGAAAAGCGATTATAAAACTGTTGATTATCAATAATTATCAGGCAACGTAATATAAAAGCACAATAAGTTTTGTACAAAAAAAACAGTTGTCAAATTTCCTATACTACTCAAAAACCGAACGCTTCCGTTGAAAAACTGCGTATCTACAGTTTGATCTAAATAGGTTTCTTTGAGACTAGACGCCTTTGGTATGGAACGCCGTTCGATTTTAACATATAGACAGCTGCTGTGCGTAACCTAATTTCCCTAATAATTTCGACCTTGGCGGTATTTAATAAATAACTAAATTATTGGATGAAAAGACGCGGAGAAAATTACTGGTCCCAACACGCTATGGTACTGTAGCTTTTCCATCAGGCCTACAAAGTACACACTACACACTACACACCGCGCACAGAATGGGGTCGATCGATATCTTGAGAGCCCTGAGAGATATTTTTTATCATGAATAACATCATAACTTGAGTTTTCGTGGATTTTCTTTCGAATGAGGTTAACTCATAAGTACGAGCTAATTCTGAATATACATGCAGAAAGATAAAATGTGACTTTGCGAAAATAAAAACTTTATTTTACTGGTTTAACTTAGATTGTATCAACCCGAGCGATCTACCAACCGCCTGCATGACCCAGATACTTGTACTACAATGAATTTGTTTTTGCGGGTCAAATATGTGTATACGAAGTGGATACTATACTACGCAGCACCGCGACCAGCCACCAAAAAGTAGGTAAACCAAGATTTTGATCTAAACTACTTACAAGTGTAGACTTGCATGCCTAATTATACGCAAGTTTGTCTGTTTGTGAGTTGTGCGTTACGCAAGGTCTACGTTTGTGGGGTTTTCAGATAAGGATATTCAAGCAGCAAGAAAGACTTTTTACATGTGTCTCGTACTAACTTGACTGACTGTACTAATGTACGTGCCAGGTAATGACGTAAATATGATTAGACAGACGGCGAATAGCTTCGAGGCTTATAGGTAGCTCAAAATTTGCCTACTGTATACATACCGCGGGAAGTGATGTATGCGGCTGCGCTGTTCACTTGAGCTTCATATATAATACAAAATCTTACCAAGAATTCGGTAATGCTAAGGGTAATCCAGCAGTGTACTTTGTATTCTAATGTAAGCAGTAACCAGTAAACACACTGCTTCCACGAAGACAGCCAGAATATCCAATTTTCCTAATAACTTGAAAAAAATTATTATTATTATGGAAATTTTCGATACCCCTCTCTCTCAACTCTGCGGCTTTCTTTCTCTGTCTTTCGCTAAGTGCTGGGTAGAATTAAGGCCTACTTAGAACAAGATAATCACCAAATATTTATCATCCAATACATGGATTATCCATGGCTAAGGCGGCAAATAATTAAGATTCCGGTGCGCTCATCTGCACGTTTAGCGCCATGTTTTTTTGTAACGCTTATAACCTAGCCAAGATTTTCTGGGTTTAGAGGCCTTTGCAAACAATTGAGTATATATATATAATCTTAGTGTTGGTCAGAAAAGTTATTGCATTAGAAACAGATAATGATGACAATTGCATTTGTACTAGTGAATTGAATTGGTTGGGGATAAGACGGATGTAATTGTAATGATTATCCAGATGATATACAGAATTACAATTAGACAAACATTGAAAGCCCGCAGATCCGATCAGAGCAGAAGAAAGACGCCTGCACTAAGGTGGTACGCGGCGCACAAGTTGCGCCGAAATGGCGCGTAAATGGCGCACGGCGAAGCTTGGCGAAAGCAGGCTCTAGACCTAGACGGGTTCAGCATTGCTAACAGAAACTTTGCTTATGAGCGGATAGCAGGATATAATGACATTCAGATAATATAGAATCCAGCCGAATTATAGAAACATGGAAATCACAGAAAACAGAGCAGTTCAGAAGAAAAACAACTAAAAATTGGGCGGTGTGCGGGGCGAGAAACTGGCACAAAACTGGCGCACAGCGAGAACCTAGCGCGCGCCAGGCGAAGGCTTGTCGAAATAAAACAATGCCCGGGGAGAGGTATGTGCACATGTTTGTGGTCGCCCACGTTTTGTTGGGATGGCAGACATGGGGGAAAATACCCGTACAGCATACGTTACAAAGCCACGTGCCATACCGCTTTAAATAATAATTTGGGCACTGTTTGGCCCACTCTGGAATTAATGGGATTTCATGGAGCTTTGTGTTATAAAGAATATCGAGAGAGGCGGGGCCACTTAGGGTTTACCGAATCTTTTTGGTACAATTTGGAGATAATGCAGAATTATGAAAAAGAAAGTTGGGAGAAAGAGAGAGAGAGGGAGAGGGAGAGAGAGAGAGAGAGAGGGAGAGAGGGAGAGAGAGAGAGAGAGAGAGAGAGAGAGAGAGAGAGACAGAGAGAGAGAAGAGAAAGAGAGAAAGAGAGAGAGAGAGAGAGAGAGAGAGAGAGAGAGAGAGCGAAGGGGAGATAGTAGTCCAACATGAATTATGTTATGATGTGAGTAAAGGGAAACTGTAAACTGTTGTGCGATGATATTCAACATCAAAACGATGATATAACACTTCATTTTCTTGATTTTGGCCAGTTTCTTCTTATTTCTATTCTTAGAAATATGCAACGGAAGTTTTTTTTGCATGTTAATGTCCTTTCCAAAAAATACCCACGAACATCGTCGCCTACACAAAGCAGATTATAGTATAAATCCGTATATGCAAATTAATACCGTACACCGACGACAGCGCACTATTTAGGGAGTAGGTATGCGTCAAAGCGTAAGTTAGTGCGTAAATTGATGATGATATATTTTTTGTAGTACAGATATTCTGAGTAGAGCTGCGCCATGTTTCCAAAACCCAAATAAGCTATTGGAGCTTATTAGATGATTGGGATATTATTGCATTATTCCTAAAAGAGTTAGATGAGTTTTGCTTTAGAGCGTATCTGGGAATGAATCAGTAGGAAGACTACAGCGTATGTGATTCTTCAACTTGAGGTTTAAGCCCAAGACGTCTAGGTCTAGGTCATGTTGCGGTCTTTAGCTCAGAGGCCTTGGTTTTAACATTTTATTCAAAAGGGAAAATCTATCTGCCATTCGGGTCTGTATGTCTGTATTCATCATTCATAGTGATATGACATTTAAATTGAGCGGAGATCAAGCCCAATATGTTACCGATAGGAAAACTTAAACTAACGTAATCATTGCTGTCAAAACTTGTCGCTGTTAAATGTACTATGACAATTCTGTAGTTTTCATACAGAAGAAGTAGCGCAACTATCTTTATGTTTGTATGAGTCCTATAGCTGAAACCACCGCTTACGCTAATGTATCCTGAGCTTATACTTATACTACATGTTTATCGCAAGGTGATTTGCTCCTAACCTAACTAATGGTTTAGAAATAAGTGATTTTGTTTTTATTAAAAAAAAATTGGTTTAAAACCAAATTTTTAATAAACTTTCGGTAAAATCATAAGGCCAGCTTTCATAATTGGGAAAACATGTTTGAAGGGTAAATAAGCAGTAAAGCTGGGCTAGAACATGCATATTAAGCCTTGAGGTTTGGGGATCGGGTAGATTCCGAGCATAAACCCTTTAATCAAGGTAATGGTTCTCATGTTATAGCCTGGAAAACTATAGGGATAACCCGCTAATACCGTAATCTTGTTGATGAGGAGATTTAGGCAATGTTTAGAATATTAGACTTGACATTTTAGATTTTAGATTTTAGACTTTAATGGAACGAAAATGGAGAATATCCGGTAAGCTTTTTTGAGCAAGGATAAAAAATAATAAGAAATTTTTCCAGTGGGTAATCACGAGGAGACCAAGCCTTTTAAAGGGACAGGCCCATCAAAGTAAACCTGTATTTACGATACGTCCATAGTGACTATCAAGCATTTTTATTACAATATATACAAACTAAATTTCACATTTATTTGCCATTGAAAACTTTTTTCCGATGCGCTCTGCTCAAATGTATACCGTAGAGCCGCAAATATCTTTGTCGTGAATGCAAATTTATCGTGAAATTATAATGCGATTAAAATTTGCATATATAGCTTTGAAATCTGCAGTTTTATGGTATACATTTGAGCAGAGCGCATTGGAAAAAAAGTTGTCTAGGGCGAATAATGGTGAAATTTAGTTTGTATATATTGTAATAAAAATGCTTGATAGCCATTATGAACGTATCGTAAATGTAGGTTGATTTTGATGGGCCTGTCCCTTTAAATCTTAGTCAAAAAATAACTGTAAAAACAAAGTTTTCTGATTGACCATTGACTAGGCAGAAGTCTTGCAAATTAAAATTACTAAACTTTGGAATTTTATACAATAACATATTACGCTACTAGAAATACATTGGTATATTACGGTTAAACAAGGCTTCGGTTAGTTTTAGCATGACCATACTTATAAAAGAAAAACTAAACCAAGCTAATGAAAAAGAACGGTACCGTAGATAAGATTACGCTCCGGTAGACTAAACATGCCAAACTTGGAACTATAAAATATAATATAAAATCAAAAACTAATAGAAAAAACATGCACTTCCGATATTGTGGTGTCCCAACCCAACTTTCCCCCCTTTTGAACCCTTGCTTGGCCCTTCCGCTAATGCACATTTACTTGCGAATTACCCAGCACTTTGGAGAGATTTTAGGGGCATGCACTGGGCTTATAGTTTGGCAAACTGGTTAAAGCGGTGTGACACGTGGTTTGTGAAACTTGTTCCGGACAACTGTATTTCCAAGCGTGGTAGGCAAATTTCCATGTGCTTCTGTGGTTTCGAGCACAGAATGGAATACAGTACGTGAAACGTGATGATGCAGTTGTTCAGTGTTTGTTTCAAACCACGTGCCACCCCCTTTAAAATAAGTTGTGCCCCAGTATGATGGTCATAGGTTCCAATGATTCTGTCCCATACTCAAACCCAATCCACAAAAAGAGAAATGGAGTTCGTCCTCTATTGAAATCCTTATGGTTGGCTGATTTGCGCCATGTTTATTATCCGAGGACATATATCTTGTCTTTTCTCAATAAAACCCAATGGTATATATGCCTTGGGAGAGACTCCTAGGGGGCGTTAAAGAGGTTAGCTACCCGGCTGGCACTAACCATGGGAGCGCGCCCGCTTTATTCGCCCGGGTCCCGACCCGACTCCCAAAAAAAGCACCCTCGCGTCATTGAGGTGCACTGGTGCGCGAATATTAACCGCACCCGAGTCGATATCAAAATTTTATGACGAATTGAGGTATGAGGTTAATAGGTAATGTGGAATCACTATATCCCCTAGGTGGGATTGAACCCGGGATGTATGATTATGAAACAAAAGTACTAGCCTCTAGGCTATGAGAGTAGCGAAGAAGGAGATAGTGTTAAAGCGGTGTGGTACGGGATCGTTTGCAAGTTTTGTGAAATTTCAGGAACATAATGGCACACAATTACCTTCAAAACCACGTAACATACCGCCTTAAAATATGAATCGTAAATTTATAATATAAGCTAGTAAAAGGTCTGATGCCATCGCGAATAGCACTAATGTTTTGAGTTCGGCCCGCACTACCCGATCGTGTCATTTCAGTGAAATGTTTATAAACAAAAGTCAGAGGGGAGAGGGTGCGTTTCGGTTTATACGAATACCCACTAATATATATACCCGCGTACGGGGAAGTGTTCACCATGAACGGGATCACATGATTATGCAATAAGTTTGTTTCTACGTACGTTACGCACGGGAAGAAAGATAATTTAGGACGAAGGACCTAATATTTTCAGAGAGTGTGCCCAAGCTCGTTTCTCACGAATGAAAATCAAGTCACGATGAGTAAAATCAAGGTTGAAGCCGGAATAGTAGTGTTTGGTAGGAGAAGATGAACTGAACCTGAAAAATAAGCAATTAATCGTAAAATTTAAAAAGTTATTAAAAATAGAAACGCAGCGGAACATTTGAAGCACAGCAATTTATAAACCATGCACGGAATTGCATCAGGATACACTTCATAAACCACGTGTCATACCGCTTTGACTGAGAGGCAGTATCTTACTTCTACCGTCGTGGACTTTTGCATGGCTGTTGTTATACTATGTAGTTAAAACGGTATACCAAACCGGGTCTAACATGCCTTCTTCTTAGCGTTGAGCTAACTGGTCTTATAAGGAAGAGTGGGGATGCTATTGGCAAGTCATATAACTTACATAGGCAATTGCAAACTACGAACCCGAGGAAACGAGTAATGCACATATGATATGGTAAAACAATGAAGGAGTTACATGTGGAACTGTGCTGAAAATAATTTTTTGTCACTTTTCCATATAGTGCCAGTATATTGTAAATTGTAACATGCATACTATATATAATTGCGAAAATATAAAAATTGATCACTAAAAGAGGTAAGTAAGTAAGAATATATGAACTGAGCTGGTTCATGACAAAACTGAGCATATGCATGGTTTAATTTTTTAAGAGCAAGGCATAGTAAACTAGTAAACAAACGGGCACGTCATGATAATTCACGCAGAATACAAATTATGGAAAAATTATAATGTGAAGTGTGAAGTACACAATATGCAGCAAAAATTCAACCTGCCTTTGAAAGAAGTCTAGAGCGAAAGCCTGCGGGCCTGCACGGTGCTGGAAGTTAGCACTTGAGCACGGGTAGTAATGACTGAGAGTGGTGAACAATTAACACATACACAACATATATTGTGAGTATGTACTGCTTGGCTGGCAGGCTAGCCCGCCCGGACGGGTTTGGGGGTTTCGGCACGGGTGCTATCTATATACACAGTAACGAGAACATAAAACAACCGGGTAATACATACTATCTAGCTGGAAGCTTCAAGGGACTGCGTGTGAAAAGGAGAGGCACAGAGAAACGACACAGAAATAAGCAATGACATATAACAGTAAATACGGTATCCAAATTCTGAGTTGAGACAAGGCTACCGTAACCTGCCCTTGCTTCTTTCGCAGGTAACAATGATGGGACGAGATACGTGGGAGTTTTTGATTCGTCCCGAGGGAGTGAGAGAGCGAGGGATGAGAGAAGGAACAATATAGAGTAGAGACATAGAGTAAGAGAGAAGAAGAGAGCGGGAGATGTCTTTTTGCTCCCGGGCGCCACTGTCAATGCTAACAAGGTAACTGGTGATTCCCAGCTCGACAGTAACCTGATTATTCAAGCCAAGTCATACGGTATCAACGAGTTGCCGAATAGCAAAACCCAATAAAAAAGCGACCGCCGGCAAAAGTTAGACAAAAGCCGAGTTGGAATGTTAAATTGAATATAAACAGTGGTTTGCCTTTGGGGTGAAATAGAATGTTTTAGGTGTGTTTGTGCAAAAGCTTCTTTTCAAAAACCAATCCAGTAAAATAATAAAGTGTACTACGTCAAAAATGAGTTTTTTTTCTTCAGATTTTAATAAGAGTAGAGGGATCAGTTAGGGAAGTGAATTATATTTGATAGGATAAAGCAGTTTAATTAAGATCCCAGATAAACTCAATGATTGTTGTGGATTTACAAAGAGCAACACTTCAACTTTGCAAAGTTCAAATCCGTCACCGTAGTTGTGTTTAGCAAACAGTACTGTCATTGTTTGGTGCAAATGGTGTACTAAATGGGTGTTTTTTACGAGGCTCTATGTGTATTTTAGCAGGGGTGCGCACGGGGTGCTGGCCCGCGTATGTATGGCGTTCTGTGCCTTGTTTCCCCCTATAGACCACACCACATTGTCAGAACAACGTTGTGGCTAAATTAAGTCACGGCTCATTGCCCTACTCAAACTTTGACTTGGATTGCACATGGGACATCCAGGGAAAGTCCACCCAGCAACTGGGAATTTGGGATTTCGCATATTTCTCGAGAACTCAATGTGTGAAAAAATAACAGCCGGCATAGAAAATTGTAATTGCTAATTGTTGAGATAATTTGTAGTTGATCAGTAAGTTAATGAGTCATAATGTATCCTGAACATTTTTGTTGATTAACCCTAAGCCTAAGCCTAAGCCTAAAGCACGACTCTGCTTTTAGTGATATTCTAGTAATCAATTAATAGCCAATCTAAGGGATCTATGCGAAACAAGTCATACACACTTTGAGTACAGTATTTAACCACGCTCTTGAAGAAAAGGGCAAGCTCTAAAAAATCGTACTTTCGTTTACTTATGTAATCAAAACTAGAAGATTTTTGGGTTAATGGGCCCGCATTCTACGCAAACCTCTTTTGGCCATCTCCCTAAAAGGGCCCCACTTCCCACAATGAGTTCTTCTTGAGTACGCGGCAAACAATGAATCGTGGAATCTTTTAAAACTTAAAATTGTAAGTGCGCAACTCGAATTACTGGATTACTTTGAAAAGCTGGACACTATAAAAAATAAAAGTTTTTTTTGAATCTATGTGTATATTTTGACCCAAGAAAACGTCTAAATGAGACTCGGCGCTTATGCGGCGCATTGTTGGCGCGCAAATTGCGCATGCAAGTGTACCACAAAGTAGGCTTGTTTCTAGAGTTGCTGTTTTGTTTACTCAAAATACTTGTTTTGCAGTCAACCGTAAGTCAAAGGTGAGGGTCATGAAAATCATATCGCTGGTTTTTACAAATGTTTCAAACATTTGATAAAACAAATTCAACTGAAATGATGCCAATAAGTCACAGTGAAAATTTGTTCAATGAGTGACTCCATATACAATTCTCAAACCATTTTACTTGTTCTGCAAAATATTTCGCTCAACTAGCAATAAGTAAGTTATAAGTGATGACGCTAGGTAAGCACTCTCTAAATTTCTATCCGCTTTCCAACTTTATGACTAAATTCGGGCGCGCATTTTTATCGGATCAAGTCGCAAGTTACGATCCAAAACTCGCCTATTAACCATGAGAAATTGGGTCCAAGTTTGAGAAAAAGGTGCGGGTGTCGTCGTGCATTCTGGGGTATAATCTCTGTGACAACGAGGACAAAAACGTGAATATTTATTTATATTTTATGCGAGGTGGCGCGCAGGACAGTGTGCATATTGAGCATGGGAACGCCTGGGTGAATGATAACCGGGGAGGGTTGGGAGGTGTTTTGGGAAACTTTAAATCGGTATGGCGTGTGGTTTTTGAAATTCACGGTGTCAACTGTATTCCGATATATGCAAATTACTGTGCCGGAATGATAATAATGATTGCGCAGCTGGGAAGGCTGGCCAAAATACGTTTCACAAACCATTCCGCTTTAAATTTTGAGATAATGGGCTGTCATATTTGTGAATAGTTGACATTGAGCAATGGCCACTTTCATATTCTGCAATTAGCTACAGTATCAGTCATTTATCAAACTAAGCTTACCGTAATTCTCAATTTAACTTACAATTAGACTGACGGTATTCTGCAGTGTTGATAATGGTAAAACTTCAAAGTATAAAAGTATATAATACAGTTTCTCGGGCACTTTTTTGGGTGGAAAAGCCGGCAGAAAACCGGCGTTAGACATAACATTTGCCATTTTTTCGTAGAAAATTTAATCGAAAAAGTAAGGGGTGGCCGACCCAATACATGCTTACTCAACCGGTTAGTCACCGGGAAATTTATACACACCAGTAGCTGTATAGGTACTGTAGTTAGGAAATGATATGTATATATAATATTATATGTTTCAAAGGGTCTGAGGCAATCACCACAGTGAAAAATGCATAAAGACATACAAAAAGTAAGTGCGAGTACCCATGGAATGTCTAAAGAAAGTCTTTGAAGAGTGATTGTGATTCGGATAGAAAAGGTATTTTTGTTGCAGCCTATGGAAAAATAGTGGAGACAATTCTTTCCGTAAATTTCATTCTAGATTTGTTTTTATTATATTCAGTTTTATCCAGTAATAGAAGAGAATTGCATGTTTTTGTACAAACAACATCGACTTTTAAATAAAATTATTATTCTTAAAAAAATAAATACTAGCGACCTAGACGACCTAGTTGTCGGCTGATCAGGGAAAACTTTAGAGGAGTAACTGTTCTAAATTCCCAAATGATCTAAAGAAAGGGTGCAAAGTTCGTACAGTGGTTTCATAAACTCTCGTGTAAACCCATAGTACATTAAGTTTAGCCAGAATTAAACCCTACTAGTTTGGTTCTAAGTTCTAAAGGTTTAAGGTTCCTAGGGGTTCCTCAAACTCTCGCATAGGCTCGTAATACAGGTTGACTCCATAAACCGACTCGTGAATATGGGTAAGAGGACCGCTTTTCGGATCGTAAAATTGATGGGAGTCTTGGAGTTGAGAACGCTCAACTTGGAACTTTTTCTTTTATTTATATTCTAGTTATTTATTATCTATTAGGTATTTATTGCTTATTCTATACTTATGTTGTACTAGAGAATACTAATACGCCAGGTATCCTTTCGAAATATGGTACATAAATTGACAAATTTGCCACATAAGTAACAGAACAAGTTATGTTACAAAATTACTAGAATTAATGTTCCGCTTAATCAGTAAATTATCATAAAAAATTTCTATATAGTTGCAAGAAGTATAGGGTATCACTCCAACCCTCTAAATGCACACAAGTTCATATGTAACTGTTTTTTCTACCGAGTAAAAATTTTATTATTGCGTGGTTCGTATTCACTGGTTGCGTTCGCTTTCCATTGTATTTTTTGGACAATATTGCCCATGAAAAATAGCTTTAATATAGTGTTTTTGTGTAGGTAAAAGCGTTCAAAAGTGCACTTCGTTAATAGACATTCGGCACAATTCAACTTATATATTTTCATAAGATTTTTCAATCGATAATGTTAAATCCTTCAAGCTTATCGTTATTAAAAGTTGAATTAGCATAAATAGCATAAACAACAAAGTACACAATCAGCATATGTAAAGTAATCAGCGTACAAGCAGGGTGAATTTCCATATATTTGCATAAATTGAAAGAAGAGGTACGTGCAAAGTTAGGGTGGACTAAAAAAAGTATTATTGTAAGTGCGTAAACTTTCTAGAGTATAAAGGGTAAAGATGGCTCATCTCGTGGTTCAAGATATTAAATTAACATTATAACATTGTGGAAAGTATATGACTATGCTTGGTTTAATTCATATCCCATAATATATACGTACTATAATACGGTCAAAGGTCCTAAACCTCTAACACCTTGAGTGAAAAGTAACTTTCCGTCGGTTTACAATGAATTTGCATACGAAGATCCCATTAGAATAACCGGGTCGCCCGAGATTTGCATATCGCAACGTCCTGTATGCAAAGAGAAATGGTAATTTGCGTTTATCTGCAATGTTGCGAGGAAATTGCAAAAGTTGGGGTAGTGGGGCGCGATAGCGGGCGGAATCTTCTTTTGACCAGTGCGCGCCCCGGTCCAATTTACATGCACCGGGTAGTGGCACCCAGGCAGGCTCGCAGAGTGGTTGTGATCCTGCTTTTTTTGCCATTTTGCGACTCTAGGGTTCTAATCGAGATTTACATACTCGCAACATATGCAAAATAAGACATTCCAAGAGGGAGAGAGAGAGGAGGAGAAAATATGAAATTAGCATAATTATCGATCGAATATGTCAATTACCGAACCTTAGGTTAGCAACCGGAGTGTGGCTGGTAAATCTTACAGGTTGTATGCGTCTCCTTGTGTATGTGGGCTAAAACCCAAGCGCCCGCCCAGGGGTAAGTTTGGGTATTTAGTAGAGATTAAGGCGCGATGACACCCAGCAATTGACTACATAGGTACGCGGTGCGCATGCCTATAAAGTAGACGTAATTACTGCAAGAAGGTACTCTGTGTGTGTGCGTATGTGAGTGTGTGTGTATGTGTATGCGTATATGTGTGTATGTGTGTGTGCGCGTGTGTCCTTGTGTGTGCGTGTGTGTGCGTGGTGAATGTGTGTGTGCGTGTGTCTCTTTGCGTGTATGTGCTTGTGTGTGTATGTGCGTGTGTGTATACTTTTCCATATGCTAATTACAGTTCTAATCCTAGTTCCCAAAACAACCATCCTTCACGTTTTCATTTACCAAGTCAAGAAATGAACTATAAAGCGCTCTAAACCCAGATAAAAGTACAAAAAACCGCAGTACAGGCCGTAAAGATCAATTGACCTATCCTATGTATGCGTGCGTCTTTCCTGTTTGACAAGTGAACGATACCTTATAAGTCTGATAGAAGATAAGAGATGGGTAATTTTAATAAATAATAAGTATCAGGTGTATGAAGTTCACAGCAACAATACAAAAGATAATCATTCTCATGGTCAGATTCAGAGGATTCCGAGCGGCTGTTAGGTAAAAAAAACTTATTTCTAATTACAAACGATGAATGAATGGATGCTATAAATATGCTAGCTAGAAAGCTACAGTATGACACTGTTAGAGCAAGGTAAGATGATGATAAAATGGGGAGAAAGGTACGAAAATCTATGGAAGGGTAAGGAATTCTTCAACGGCACCAAACGCCCCACCTAACTGATAACCGGGTATACAGGAATAGGGCCGGGTAGACACGGGTATACGGGGCAGAAATGTTTCTTCTTCTTCTGATGGGTAATCACCTAGTGATAAGACACTGAACAGGACAAGAGTGCAAACGGGAATAAGGGGTTCGATGGGTCAGTTGGGTTATAGTTATGGGGAGGGCTGGGAGCTGGCTGGGGATTGGATCGGGAGGAGTAGGGAAGGTAGCGTTGGGAGTGTGCACGCAGGTAGAGAATGTTTGAGAAACTGTGGAGCAGGAAAGGTGGGAGAACCTGTGAAATTTTAATCAGAAGTTGATGGTGCGCCGCGAGAATAACTGGCGCGCCTGCCTAGCGTCTGTAGCCAAGACTTCGCCAGACTCTCGCCAGGTCCTTGATGCGCAAAACCCGTATTCCCTCAGTAACCGGTCACGTTATGTCAGTTATGTGAGGTATTTTCTATAACCAATTGCCTAAACCTAACACACACCTTCAAAAATTGCCTAATTGTTAGAACGTGCTCATTTTTTCTCATTATTTTATTCGTTAATCTTTTTTTTTGGATCTATTTTATATAATTGTCGCTATTTTGTATATTGGCCTTCATATTTGCATATTCCGTTCAGTTATTATTGTCCACTAACATAACCGTTCTGCCTGTCTAATAGCTTCTATATTATGTTATGCTATTTCTGCTATTCTCCAACAGCCTGTGTCTCTCTAATCAGTGCATTATTTCCACGTTATCTCTGCTGTTCTGCGTCTCTCTTATCAGTGCACTATTCCCTCGTTATCAGCTGCTGACTTTTAGCTTCATGTTTGCTCATCTTGGAAAACGCGAGACAAGCTGAGAAGAGAAGGTCGCACGACAAGAAATAATGTCAGTGACCATTTAAAAATGGTAGGCGTTTGGTACTAATTTGGTACAAAATGGTGGGTTGGAATCAGGAATAGTGAAATTATCTGCACTACCATTTCTTCGCCCCTTGTGAATAGAGGTTTCTACATGAAAGCTGGAGTATTGCATTGTTGTAGGGTTTCATGCATGGGAATACCATTGGGAAAACAGAAACATAAGTAAGAATTCCCAGAAACTGACAATAGTAAGCAAGTAACAATAAGCCGAAGGTTATATATCATAATATAGGGAAGCAACAAAACAGACTTGGAAAACAAAAACATAGGCCAAGCTTGGGTTCCAGGCTTCCAGGTTCTCAAAAAAAAAATATAGTGAAAAAACTAGGTCTGCAGTCTCGGGGGGTAGTGTTTGTGCGAGTACTGCACTCTCCTGTTTTGTTAATCTCGAATCATCTCATTAGAGAGGACCAAGAACCCTCCAAAGAAGGCCACACCGAACCTGGTAGGTATACAAAACAAAATCGGGTGGGAGAGAGGGAGAGGAAGAGACGAAGAGAGAAAGAGAGAAAGAGGAGAAGGGAGAGAATAGGGAGAAAGAGAGAAAGGGAAAGAGCGAGAGAAAAAGAGAAGAGAGATACTAGTAATTAGGAATGAACTTTAAAGCGAAATGCTAGCCCCTTTGGAAAATTTGCATATGATAAGCAAATCCTATGTATCCTATGCTAATTTTGTACGATCGTCCACTTCAATCGTACAAAATTAGCATAGGATACATATGATTTGCTTATCATATGCAAATTTTCCAAAGGAGCTAGCATTTCGCTTTAAAACAATTTTATGAATATTTCAACCCAACTTAGAAAACCCTATGACAAGACAGAAGCCTGAAAAACTAAAAGCCCTAAGAGAGCCTAAATGTCATGCAAGTGACCGTACTCTAATGAGGTAATGAAGTATGGGTGGGCATCTTCCTCCTTTATCTCCCTCCCCCTCTCTATCTTTTTCTGACCATCTCCCTCTCTCTCTATCTCTATCTCTCTTTCTCTATAACTCTCTCTCTCTCTCTCTTTCTCTCTCTCTACCTAAACCCTGCCTCCCCAAAAGTCACTCCTTATTCCTTTTGGTAAAAGAGCTCGGGTTCAATTTCAATCCCATACCACCACTTCTTAACTGAAAGCCGATATCCCACCTAGACTGCGCATCAGCTGCGCATCCCTTTGGTTATACACTTATATCAGAGATGGGGAGGGAGGTGGGTAGGTGTAGATAAGGAGGGGAACTCTCTACCCAGGGAGACGAGGTTTTGGAAAGGGAGGTCTGGTTTGGGAAACTTGTGATGTAAAGCTAACCGGGGGAGATAAAGTGGTTAGGTAAAGAATATAAAAGAGGGGAAGATTTTCCAGGGTGGGGAGGTTCTGGTACTTGGAGAAGATCAGGAAAAGAAAAGAATGAGGAATTTTCGTCACTATGCGGATATGCCTGATTCCCTACGGTAAGGCAAAGTACGGCAACAAATCAAGCTTCAGCAGGATCCAATCAACTACTATGTGTAATGTCGAAACCTAAGCCTAAGCCTAAGCCTAAGCCTAAGCCTAAGCCTAAGCCTAAGCCTAAGCCTGAGCCTAAGCCTAAGCCTGAGCCTAAGCCTAAGCCTAAGCCACTAATTGTAAGTCATGTCCAAGGAGGACAAATTTCAACTTGCCGAGTTAAACATCTACAAAAATCACTCTGGCAGAGATTCCTGAGTTAATCATAATTTTTTGACAAAATTGGTACATTTTATACATACTTTAAATATAGGTCAATTCGTGAACATAAACTACGGTCAACTTTTCAAACGTTGAATTGGCTCTGGTCCAAATAAATTCTCTCTTTTTCTCGGTAATTTATCGTCGAATTAGTTAAACTATACGGGGTTCCTATTCCCTAACACCTAACACATGTTGGCTTTGTAACCGAGAAATGTTTATACTAAATTAGATCACGAGAACACTTAACTTTACTTTGCGGTAAACTTAACTTTGGTTCGAAAAGATTCGATACGGTTAAGCTTACTGTAACCGGCAATCGCCAAGCTGACTTATCGTAAGCAAACGACTCAAACAAAATGTCTAAGGATTTAGTTGTACGTTTCAGGTCGGCTATAAAAAGGGCAACTATCAAAGTTGTTTAGTTTTTCGTTATATGAAAAGCAGGTATATAGCAGGTATATGAAATAGTAAAGAGTTTTTCGTTATAGCAGGTATATGAAAAAATACACTAGACTAGTGGCTGAAGGATTCAGTGTTTTTTTTTTCTCGTCTAAGCCCACCTCTAAGGCTCATTTTCTGCACTGGTTAATGCCATAATGGGCAAAAAAATACAAAAGTAAACGTAAACTAAACGAACAAATCGAAGTAAAGTAAACATTTTTTTGCAAAAGTAAACTACTCGAGCTACATGTGCCATGAACATTATGTGTGCGAAAATTATAAAATCTAAAGCGAAATACTCGTCGGTTTTTGACACATCCAGTACACCAGCATTCTTATGCAGCCTATGCAAATCAACATAAATTAGAATAAAAAATCGAGTAAAATCGAGCAAATTAGCATAATTAGGGATTTAGTTATCCACGATGCGTTTCAGAAACCGGCCGGTATTTCTCTTTAACGTCTAAGATTACAAAACTAGGGTCAAGCTAATGAAACACACTAATGATGGGTTCAGTATGATTTTTTTCTCGTCCACCGACCACTAAAACTCACCTCTGTGCTCGACACTTTTTGTGGATAGTTTTTGTATGATTTCTCCGGCCGTCGGTTTGGGTTGGACAGAACAGTTGCGTTTCGGTTCAACTTTCGATATACAATTTGGAAAAAAAGATCGAGGAATGATTATGTTGGGCAATAAGAATTAGGTTTACTTCAAACTCCTAGTATCTTAGAGAGAACCTGGGTAATTAACAGTAATTAGTGTACTTTTAATAAACGTAGCGTACGGTAATCTAGAGTTAAACACATTACCTCCATCCTTAAACTTACATTTAGTGGGCAATAAATTAAGCCGTGGGCGATGTAAGTCGCGGAAGTTTTACAGACGACACAGCAAACTGATTCAGGCTTACGGAAATCTTTTTTTATTGTATTGTGTAAGGGGAAGGACAAAGTGACTTCATGGGGGTAATATGTATTCTAAGTGTGTATGTATGTATATGTGGCACTAACTGCGCCTGTCGCGCATAGAGACCATTATTCTCCACGCTTTGATTGATGAGACGCAGACACGAAAGGGATATGTATTCAGCCGACTACGGTAGCGAGTTTTGGGGACAATGGGGATGCCAAAAGTGGCCTAGGTTCGGTGTACGGTAGAAAAGTTGTTGCATAAAAAGAAAGACTCGAATGGGAGTCACACACGACATTTGTAGATTAAGTACACACAGTAGGACGGGTGTAGAAGTGAAAGTTGCGCATTTGAAAGTAGACCAAAATATATCGGCATGGAGATAAACCAGAAATGCATCAAAGTAACGTATAAAATAGAGGGCGAATTCGATGAATATGTAAAAATTAAAACGGTCAGGCCAAAGTTTCAGTTTATTGTATGAACGTAAAGTTAAGTTTTTGAATGAGCGTCAATCGAACCCGTGGAAAAAATGAACTTTATTTGTGACTAAAAAAAAAGGTTATGAATGAAGATCCAAAACGATGCTGAAAAGTGCTAACAACAGCTTGCACATTCCATATTAGTGTAATCATAATAGCGAGAGGCGTCAACGTAAAAACATGACCCCTAAACAACAAAAAACCTCTGGTGGTTACTGTAGGTTGGTTGGTTGCGAAATAGAAGGCACCTTTAGATTCGTATGTAAGATAACACAAAGTGACAGGTGACTGACCGTACTTTCTCTTCTCGTTCTCCTTTTTCGGGAGAATTGGGATAGGTGGGTATTCCGCTCTTCCCACTTATTCCCGGTTATGACCCTCCCCGGGGAGAAATCACTCATGGCCTCCCCGGGGCAGTCCATTATCTCCCCGCCACTTCGATATGATACATTACCAGGGAAAGTGACTTCAGGTCACAACCCGAAGAGTTAGGAAGGATATTTAGAAAGGAAGGAAATAAAGAGGTTTTAGAAACAAGCGGTGAATGTGTGCATTTAAAATGGTATAGCAGCCGGTTTTTGAAGCCCTTGTTGGACGCTGAAGTTCAAGCTCGTTTATGCAACAGAGCGATTTTTTTAGGTTAGTTATCTTCATTTGCATACAACATATGGGAATGCAATCATCCGTTGCAAAAGATACGTTGCAAAAACTGGGGTTCTATCCCTTTAAAGCACGATATAGGTTATGCTGATGTATTTTACGTTCCTGTATTTATTTATTGTATAAAGATTGTTATTTGACAAATCATTAATGATTGTTATTTAATAAAGTTTAAGAAGATTGACTCCTTTTAGTATGTGCAAAACACACTGATCATCTGCCACCGAATACACAACTCTTAAATTTATAGTTATGCGGTTATGTCTCTAGGAAGTTTGCTTACCTTATTGCTTGCGCGAAGTTAGCGAGCTATTATCATGAAAGTGAAACATGATTCTTACCAAATCAAAATACAACCGAGCCTAACGAGTTCCTTATGATTGTCAGACACAGAGCTTACGTACATCCCAATCCCAATAAAACGTACATACGTACAATACTTATCCCAATAAAAACCTAATTGTATGCATAAAAATAATAAATGTGTTATTCTATAAGTAACAATTAACAAATAGAATTTCAATTACTAATGATCAAGCTCAGAAACGCGGTAATGCACCTTGCGTGCGTCCGAGCGGGCGAACTGGCGCCCTGCTAATAGAAGCGCGGACATGCCCGCGGGCGGGTTACTGGACCAAAAGCGCACCCATGCCACACACACACGCAATACGGTAATTCCAGCAAGTGATAGACTAATGGGTCATGTCACAAATTGAGTGCTGGCCTCAAATGGATAGGTTCATGTAACTGATACGCAATTCACACGCAATTGGGAAATGTACTATTGCGTAGCTTATAGGAGAGCACTTTTACTCTTTTATATATGAATGAACATTAGTGAATAGCGTGCTTGAAAGCAGGAGCTACTTTAAAGGAGGAGGCCCATCAGGAGTAGTGTTCGATTCCTTTCCTTTTATTTATCTTTATCGAAAGAACGTGGTAAATAATCAACATTCATAACAAAGCACAAAAATGCACTTTGAAGGAAATATTTAATTTAAAGGGATAGGTTCATCTCAAACCACCCCTATTTTTATTGTTTTTATTAATAATAACACAAGTATCATTCACAATGAAAAGTAAATCAATCACAGAACAATACTCCTCGCAGAAGAAGCTTCCTTTATTGGAAACTGGGCGATCGGAAGCTAAAATCTAAACACACAACCTTATACCGTACACAGATCGCGCGGGCTAATGGCAATTAGCCAAGTTACAAACTACACTCGGCAGGACATTATTTCCCACGGTAATAACACAAGTATCATTCACAATGAAAAGTAAATCAATCACAGAACAATACGCCTCGCAGACGAAGCTTCCTTTATTGGAAACTGGGCGAACGGAAGCTAAAATCTAAACGCAAAACCTTATAGCGTACACAGATCGCGCGGACTAATGGCAATTAGCCAAGTTACAAACTACACTCGGCAGGACATTATTTCCCACGGTGAATTATCATTTAATCGCTTGCCCGAGTGTAGTTTGTAACTTGGCTAATTGCCATTAGCCCGCGCGGTCTGTGTACGGTATTAGTTTTTGCGTTTAGATTTTGGCTTCCGATCACCTAGTTTCCAATAAAGGAAGCTTCGTCTGCGAGGCGTATGTTTCTGCGATTGATTTAATTCTCATTGTGAATGATTTTGTGCTATTATTAATAAAAACAATAAAAAGAGAGGTGATTTTAGATGAACCTATCCCTTTAAAGAAAGGATGTTATAAAATAAACAACCGTATGATTTTAAAGCCACCCGTAAAAAGCAAACTTGCCTTTTCTTCTGCACTACAAGGCACACAGGCGGGTCGAGCGCATTATTTTCGGCAACATATTAGCCCGGGTCTTTACACGGAAGCTCTTTTGGGCTGTGTTTTATTATGTTTTATAACTTACTCCTGGTGAGCCTCCTCCTTTAATCAACCAATCTAAAGGGACATGTATATGTTTAGAAAAACTATCTAAAAAATTTTGTGTATAACTTCCATAGGAAAGACATTCGACGTCGTACTGGCATACAACATACAATAATATACGACTACGATTAAAGTGGCATTGTACGTGGTTTGCGAAAGGTGCACTAAACATCTGCATTATCATGTATGCTATGTAATAGTTAACCTTGCGGGTCAGATGTGCACAGACAATTTACAGTACTACATGGGGATGCAGCATAAAACATACGTTTCACAAACCACGTACAATACCGCTTTACGAGATAGGTGACGTGTAGACAAGTGGTCCGACATCATACAACAATAGGAATATTTTAAAAAATCTTTCTGGAAGATGCTCGGACAAAGGCCCCCGTAAAAGCCCGGTCCATTAAGTCGAAACAGCCGTATTGAAATGCATATTCCCGGGTAACTCTGGTTACCTGACATATGAACACGAATCATCCTTTTTACAATAGAAAAAGGCCCGGAAAAAACCCCGGGCTATATACCTGCCAACCGGGCGCGCCCGGCGACCAATCACTATTGCCCGAAGCAACGGCCCGGTAGCATAATGAGAGTGGTGAAGCGTTTTGAAGCTTTGGAGAGTAATCTATCCTCGAGTATCCTTGAAGCTAGGAGTAAAGAGACTTTATAGCTTTATGGAAAGTAATCGATGAATAAATGTTCCTTATAAGTTCTTTTACAATTCGAATAGAAAAGTTGCAATAATAAATTCATGTTGCACATAGTAAACAGTTTTTAAAGGAAGGCAGTCACTTCAAATTAAACTTTTTTATTCGATTTTTATTAGATGTAAGAAGATTTATAAAACAATATGCAGCCAGTAAAAAGTCACATAAAAGCGAACTCAGGGAGAGAAATCAATGAAAATGGGTTTTGGTAAATGACCGTCGCCGGTGCATATATGCAATTGCCAGGGGTACTTGGAGAGTGAACAGCCTGCAGTGATACACCTGGTGCGTGGTTTATCACTGCAGGGTATTTATTATGAAACTCTATACGGGCAATTATAAACTACGGTATACTAGTAAAACTCATACACAGGGATTTCTCTCCCTGAGTTCGTTTTGCCGTACTTTGATGCTGGAATAGTAGTTTTCTTCCCATATTTGAATATTTAATGAAAAGCGAATAAAATACGAATTTGTAGTGACTGCGTTTCTTCTAGTTTCTACTATATGCATACGTGTTACACGAAGTCAATCCAAAAAGGTGTTCTTACCAGTTCTAACGATTAGTGAAAGCCGAAAATTCCAGACTAAGCTTCACAGATTCCCAACTGGCCAACAGATCCGGCACACGCGCGTGGGCGAGACTCAAGCGGGGTGCGCGCGGCTCACTCACGGTCCGCCGATAATTTCAAATAAGACAATTTTGCATGTGCGAATTCTCTGTTTGTAAATCGCATGCCACCTTTCAGTGCGGTGATTATCATTTGAAGAAAATTTTATTTCAAAGAAACATAAAAGTGAAACTGTACAAAAACCAGGCACAAAAAAAAGTGGTAAATGCAAATCTCAGGCGGTTTATTGTATCTACCAGATGAACTAATTAAAGGCAAGAATATGTGCAGTTTTGATATATAATATGTAAATTACAAACTACAAGATTAACTAAAAATAAACTTCCAATATACAATTCTCATTATTACTTCGAACAAAAAAATGCAAAAGTGAAGGGTATATATAAATGCGGAAGACAATGTTTTATCACAGGTAATTTTAAGGCAAGTAAAATGTAAAAATTCAGACACGACAATTGACAATACACAAAAAAAGTGAACTTTCATAAATACCGTATTTACTGGCTTCTAGACTTTGGTTGTTTGCGGCAACGTTTTGGCACAATTTTCTTCTGAAACCGTTGCGGCGCACATCTCACGGGTTCTCAGTGTACAGAATACCGAGACCTCCAGTCAAGTAAAAACTACGGTAAAGTAAGAAATGGCGTTTTAGAAAAGAAAATATTTGCTACAAAATAATATGAAAGACGGTAACACTAAGTGGCTTAAAGTTTTCACGGATGAGGAAAGAAATATAGTTAAATAAATAGATTGCAGGGTGAGTCGATATGTAATGGACCAAAAGTTCAAATAATAACACTGCTAGGCAAACGTAAAAAATAAATAAATAAATAAACAACAAGGCGAACTTCTCTTCAAGAGAAAGCATCGGGATAAAGTAAAAATGTACAACTCAAACGTGAACGTATTAACTTCGCAAAAAATATGAAATCACATTCACATACTCCAACATGCCTAATGGGGTTTGCAAGTATGCCCGATTTTCATTGCAAGTATCGAAAAAATACCGTATCTTGGCACTACACCAGAATATCTACAGGCGGTTTTTACGACCGATCGCCGCGGGACCATTTGTTCAACAAAAAAGTGTCTCTCCACGCTTTGATGACGGAGTTTCTATAGCGCGGATGTGTCAAAATTACGCACAATTACGGTAAATTGCACAATATTTTGCGAATCGATACTTGCAAGGAAAACTCGCGGTTTTTGGCATAATTGCAAACCCCAAAACGCACACTATGAATACACGAGCATATAGTATTCACGCGTACTGTACGTGAACGCGCACTCATTTCAGCAACGCCTTCTGACATTTCCCACGTATTGCCCACTGAAATTGGGTGAAGTCCGTTTTCGTCCACAATTCGCTTTCTGTCACGTTACCATTGGAGCGCTCGGATACCCTGAAATTATTTTATATGGAAAGTTTACCGACGTTTGGTTAGATGATGCAGGATGCAGGTGCGCTAACTGGAGTTGTACTACTGGCACGCCTCCGGCGCACCATCGGCGCGAAAGTGGTTCGCCGCGCAAGCTTCGCGTTATACGCAGATACCGTAACCCTCACCTTATCTCCTTGCCCAAGTCCGACAAGCACAAGACTTTGCCTCGGCCGCCCGACTTTTCCGCAGTACGATTGCTCTCGAAACACCACTCGACGTCGCCGCGTCGCCTGTAATATTGATTAATTGATTGATATAAAATCAATAAATACGTCTGTTACACAATAATATCTACAATTTTCGAAATATAAAATTTCAATACGACGATCTAAATAATGCAATATTATCTAGTCTCTCTCCCTAGATGTTGCGTTCTAGGCACCGCTTTATACTAATGGGGTCTCGATGTATGGCAAAAATTGCCGGATTTTGCTTCCAAGTATGGCTTTAATTACCGTAGATTGGCACTACACGAGAACAACTACAGACCGCCAAAAAATGGTCCCGCGGCGTTCGCCACAGGACTATTTTTTTGGGAGCATGCATAAACTGTGCATTTTCGCATCCTCTAGTATTATCAATGGTGCATTTTTAACTTTCAAAGGTGTATGCAAAATCGTACACGAGATGCAATTTGATACTTGGAAGCAAAATGCGCTGTTTTTGCCATACATCGAGACCCCATAAAAGTTTCTAAACCCAACTCCCCGTGATTATTTCATATGCTAATTAGTACAATACCTATGATAAGAGAGCGTGAGATCCAGATCCAGGGTCATCTTCATCAATGACGTCATACATCGTGGGTCCTGCAGCGAAAAAGCACAACCCTGAGCATCCAAAGGCTGTTGTGACGGAGGCCGCAACGCATTGTTCTCTGTCGCGGATACGGTACTTTCTTGAGAAATAACGCCTCGCAACGTCTGTTGTAAAACTTCGGCGGAAAGCATTGGTGTTTGACTGAAAAGACCTCGAATCAATAAATGAATAAACTACAGTATATTTCAAAGTGGCACATTCAGGTTCACTAGCCAGGGGTGTTGCGCTTCCTGTATTTCCATGTATTATGTAAAATTTTAGCGTTTCTGCCGGAAGGCACACAACAAAATGTCCATATACTACACGACTGTGAAGAACCACGCGTCACTCCACTTCAAATACCAAAACCGCGTGTCACTCCACTTTAAACGCACCCATTCGTCGAAGAAGCCAACGAGGTGAGCGCATTCATGTAGAGTATCGGATTGTTGACCATCGTTAGAAGGCTGAACGGAGAGGAAGAAACTGGTATTTCGGACGGCTTCCCCAGGAAGTTGGCTGCGTGGTTGCCCCCGATGAATGGCACGTGCGTGCTGGATGGGCTGTCACTCAGCTGTGACGTCGGAACCTGTGTTTGAGGTTCAGAATCCGACGCGTGTCCACAGTATCCAATTGAAGGAGTCTGATGTCCGTCATCTCCCTCGGAGGCCGCGGAACTGCTCGGCTGAAAAAGACGGGAGATTACTATTGACGATTTGTTCGTTAAAAATGAGCGTATAGTCATAGCCATCGCAAAGTTGAAAACAGATACATAAATAAATACATATACAATTTAGAACCCTCTCATAAAATAGATAGAGCTTTATTGATTTGTACGTAAACTCATTTTCAAGGTTAGAAATATACGGTACTCCAGTATGCGGACTAAATGTTATGTTAATGAACCTCATTTCCCAAATCGTTGTGCTCGCTGTCCTCGTCTGTGTGCGAATGGTGGGCGTTGAATCCTGCACTGATATTGATCACCTCATTGATCTTGGGTATAGAATCGAGGAACGCAAACGACGGATGGGCGGACATCTAGAATACCGAATTTGTTCCTTGGAAAAATATTGGTTGGGTGCAGCTACACTATGAACGCTACAGTGTCAAAGCTACCGTATCACTTTGACTGTGATGACGTCATAATTCACCAGCAGTCGTCTGTTACAGCAAGAGTGAGTGTTTCCTGCTCAAGGAAAGTTTTGTGAAACATCGTCTAATACGCGGCAACTCACCTCTTCATTACTCTGCCTGTTGTGCATATTGTTGTGCAGGTTGTGTAGTGCCATGTTGAGATTGTCCGGGAAAAATACATTTGGATTTTGATTCCCACCAACGCCGCGAGCACGCTTCACGTACGGTTGTGTAGGAGTCTGAAAATATCGATTTAACTGTCACACTCATGAGAAAATCAATATTGTGAAATTCCTGTACTACAAAAAGTAGCGAACTTATAGGAAGGAACTTAGAGTGTGCCTAGCCCTCCCTGTTTTTTTTACGTAACATTTTGCATTGCAGTTTACGCAGTCGTTTCAAAACTCTTTACGTGGGCCCGAGATTTAGTTCAAATAATTTTAATAAATTATATTTTGACACCTTTTCCTCAAATAAATCCTCTTCTTCAATCTTCGGAGTCTTCATTTGAAATTCTTCCTCTTGCTTGAGCCGTTTGCAATAACTCCCCGTCGTCTCGAACAAATCCATCAATCGACTGTCACCAGATCGACCCGGGTTCGCTTCCGGCTCGGTTTTAATATCCGGCAGCAATTGTCCAGAAATTACCCGATCAATATCCGCCCATTTCGCCTGTTCCCTGGGTAATGTTTGAAATTGCTCGCGGTGGAACGACCGCATATGGCCCCACATATTCTTAGTGCTGGAGTCCGATCGTCGAAGCAGTTTGAGACAGTGTATGCATTCTACGGCGTTACCACCGTATACTTCCCTGTATTGGGTCCAAATTTCGGAAATTTTCCGAACATGCGGTTTCTTAGGTAGAAGGTGCACGTCAGCTAGCACGTGGCTAGAAGCGGGAATATTAGAAAGTTTGATAGTTGTAAGATCTGGATCTTGTGACGTCATCGCTCTCGCTCTTGAAGGTGGTCTTGGTCTCCGACGGAATTCTACCGTAATCACGACGAAAAGCGAGAGAGAACTGAAGAAAAGCACCAATTCAGCTTGGAAAACTACGATGAGGGACAGTCAAGGCGAAGATATGCACACAGCTACTAATTATACGAATAAGATTTCGCAATGGTAGCGTTACAGTACTCAACAATGATAGTCAGAGGACAGAGCTAAGATTAGTGAAGCATTTACAAGACTACTGTAATGGAGACCAAGCACTCAAGCAGTTCGACACCACAGTACAAAGTACAAAGTACTGTGAAGAACTTGTGAAAGTAATTATACATCATTACTTGCCAAAACGGAATGGTAACTGGTCTGTCTCGGCAGCAACTTTTCTTTGTATTATATGAAAATTGTGTTCCATACTTTGAATTTACGGAATAAAATTAGAGTTGTGCAGTAAAAGTTTCAAAAAACGCGTGCCATAACGCTTTAATATCAAGAGAAGAGGAATTGAAGATACGAATAGAAACTGCAATGATAGATAGTACAAAAGGCAGAACAAGGAGGAAATATAAAGGGAAGAAACTTAAAAATAACAGTCATAACAAAAGTAGGATTAAAAAAACAGTGAGGGTGCAAGTAGGGGGTGTAGGAGTCTTTTTGGGTTAGCTAACAAGGGGGACCCGGTGCAGGGGGATGGCATAAAAAGGGTTGTATATAGGAGAGGGGCGCCCTCTCTATATCTCCATCTCTCTTACTATCCCGCACTATCTCCCTCTCCCTCCGCCTCTCTCCCAGGACTGCAGTCAGAGAATTTGAAAGAGGGCAAGGCGCCAATGCACACTATAGACAACGGTAGAGGAGAGACGACAGGGAAGTGGACGGGGTGCAGAGAGTACTGAAGACGAGGAGGGCGCAGAAAGGCAACCCGTAGCCTAGCCCCTTGTCAAAAATCGATCCAGCATTCACAGGTGGATAATGAACACCATGAACCAATTGACGACGGTTCTCGAGATGGTTCCACAAGTTCTAACCATTTGAGGTCCATTTGACGACCGCTTGGCAACTATGTTTCTTCTTCTGAATCCATGGCAAGGCATCTCCCAATTGTGACTAACGTATGGGTTTACGTTTACGGTGTCGGTGTTAGTCACATCGATCATTGAGAAAAAAGTTCGCGTGCGAGCTGCGTGAGAACGGCGCGCAAATATCTATTGGAATCTACTGTCGTGCAAATTACACGCTGATCAGGTTTTGAATTTTGACCGCCAGTTACGCGCCGCTTGCACGCGAAAGATCGCGCGGGTGCCTTCACGCAACCTTTCCGCTGGACCCAAAATCATACAAATCAACTTCGTGCGCGGTCCATGGAATCGAGACTTTTTAATATAAATTATTTTAAAATTAAATATTATAATTTAAAAAAATTATTCTTACCGATTTTAATAATAATTGTTTTTATATAAAAATGATGTTTACCGCGGCAAGTTTCTCTGAGAATCGCGCAAATACGCCGTCATTTGAGTGAAACTTCTTGAGATGTGTTCGTAGATTATTAGGTGATCTATCGTCTCCCAACCAATCACAATGAAGACACATCACTCCCGAAGAACCCTCATCTGAAGCGAATTCTAGGTTACGGTAGTTTATTCAAGGCTACGGTAGATTACTTCAGGCTACAGTAGTGGCTATGCCGAGGTTACGGTAGTTTATAATCGTGCTCACTCTTAGCTTCAAAGTGAAACGGACCGCTAAAAAAAAGAGCTGCGTGGGCCGTAAACGCACTCTGCGCAGAATTTGCGCCGCGCACACAAGGGTTCTGTGGAGCAGTTGTTGCACACTTTTTGGAACAATGTCAACAGAAGAGGGGATATCACTACAAGGGATGTGCGAAAGTAACGGTTTGTGTTCTAACCAAATGTTTCAAGCATAGCATGTATGTGTCTAATTTTTTTTATAGTCAGTGAGAATTTTATGTTTTGCTTTTGACTCATTATACTGAAGAAAGACGGGCGCACGCGGCGTCAGCGCGGTATGTTAATTTTTTTTAATTCGATTACATATCGCAACGTCGCGGCTTGTATGTTTTTTTTTTCACGAAGCGACCCCTGCGAGTAATTTTGATTACAACTATGCTGAACGGCTGAACATAATCGACGCCAATAAAAAAAGTTCGCAACGATAAACAGTAGACAAAATACTCGTAAAATGGGATATTTTCGAATAAATATCATTGACATTTGAGAGAGTTCCTTTATTGCACTGTCTATGTCTGTACTCACGCGCATAAACATAAATAATGTTCAGCATGAAAATAATAGAGTAATAATTTTCTAATAAACATGAGTGATGCACAAATATCTCTCTCTCTCTCACACAATCCAACCTAAAAAAAATTATTATTATTTATTAAAGTACAAACTTGTGGCCTTCAGATCTCTGAAGAATTGCCACACAGGATGGCTCTTCTTACGCCCGGCGTTGCGCATCCACGGAGATTGGCCGCGAGGAATCTGAAAATAAAGATATTAAACGGCGAATACTTCGCGCACGTCCGGCACCACCACGGCACAAAACGCACATTTCACAACGCGCGCCAAGCAAGCGACATGCAAGGACACATAGGTTAAAGAGTTATTACAGGATGCAGGCGAATTTACTATGGCTGAGTTTTTAAGACTACGGTCTTATAATTATAACCATGCAGATTTGTTTCGTGGAAATGAATACAGTACTTGCGACAGCATTTGCACCAAGACAGTAAGACTGACCATACTGTTAGCCGTGTTAATTTCGTGCACATTATTCTGACTGTGTAGTTGTAATTGCGAAGAACTGGTGACTGGAGGCATATTGTTATTGATTACATGGTGGATTTGGCCGTCTGCCAAAATAGAATTTGGCATCGTGCCAGGAGAAGGCAGGATGACGTCATTCGATTGATCAATCAGGGACGTAGTGCCAGGAGATGAGGTGGAGGCGCGCTGAAATGAGGAGTATTATTGTGATGTGGTGCAGTGGATAAAGGTCTTGACTCCTAACCATACATCCCGGGTTCGAATCCTTCCTTCAGCAAAAAGTCCTCATGTTTGCGAAATGAAAAACAGTGCGGTTTGCACTTTAAATTCCCCGTGCCATAACACTTTAAAGTAGCTTGAATATTAATGTTGATCCCATTTATAAGCGCCCTTATAAAGTGTTTGCAAGTCGTTCTCAAGGAGCGTTCTCAACTACTTGTTAGCCACGGTATGTTGTATTGTAAGCACAGATCCTTTTAGATAAAATATTTTATGGAAAGCAATCGAATAAACAAGATCTCTCTAAGGAAACTAGTTTCCGCACGTCCATTCAATCATTTTACGGGCACAAAAACGCTTTGTTGCGACACAAGTAAGGGGATTCGTTTGCGAATGACACGGCTATTAAACTGGCCCGTAGCGTGTTACTAAGCAGCTACGTATATTCAAAAGTGGCGCGCACGCCGCACGCGTGCAGCGCAAGATAGCGCGCGAGGTTGTGGCAGTTTTTTATGGCACATCCGCCAATCTTAGGACTCCGATTCGTGAAAAAATACTATGATCTGTTTGAAAACTAACGTGTATCGGCGTTGAAGCTGAATACATACTGCTGGCAACGCGTTGGTCAAGGTATTCAAATTTATGAAGGTACTGGTGGCTGTACACCCAAATAAGCAGGATTCGCCCCCGGGCTAAGCTCTCGCACCCCCCTAGAGTGGGAGACAACTCCCCAGGCTCCCAATATATGGGTAAACTACCTCTGTATGTGCTTCATCCTTTGTCTTCTCATCTGACTCCTCACTCCCATTGTCTTCGCTCCTCTCGCTCTCTGCCGACTCTTGTTTCACAAACGAGAGAGGAAAATCTGAAGAAATATTGGATTCTATCCTGAGTGCCAGTCTATTGCCGCACTCGCGCCGAATGAACGCCGCCAGTGCCTGAGTGCGCGACTTCTTCGTGCCAACAATGCAAAGATAGCCACAAAACTGTTAATTTAGCAAGTTCTTCGTTTGAAATCTTGGCGTCAACTAGAAGTATGGTTGTTGAAACGTATGAAAAAGGTGGATGATAGCTAAGTAAGCCGTCTCCCAACTAAATTAATTTCCGCTGGGAAATGTCCAAAACTAACTTTCAAAAATCCCCAGATTCAAGGTCGTAATGTCCTTGTTGGCGCATAGACGATTGGCCACTTGGAGTATGGCCGACATTGAGGCGTTTCGCCCCAAAGTTGGGCAATTATCTGAAAGCAATTGCTTCAAAATCGGGAAACCTAGATACTGTAGAAAACTGTATAAATCATCGCCCCGATACGATAAAATATGTATGTAAATTTCCTTCTTTTATAAGCAATTCAGAGGGAGGACGAGAGGAGGAGGAAGTTAGCGGTAGAGGTTAGCGGTAATGATTATCGGAGATAGCAATAAAAGTAGCGCCAATTCATGGATTGTTGTTTGGTACGTAATTTACTAAAGAAGACGAACTACACTGGAAAAAGAGCAGGGAACCGATGGAAACTAAAATGAAAGTTCACTAAAATGGTGCTTCAGCTAGCATCTAATGGTAGCGCATGAACAGTGTTCTTAACTATTGTCTCAACCATATCCCCTAAAAATCTGCCCAACCTACCGTATTGGTCATGAGGCGTGTCGGTCATAACTCGGGGCTCAGGCGCACAGTTCTAACGCGGCCGCACACAGTACACCACTACATTAATGTGAGAGAATTATCCGGAAAATGTTGAAAATATGTTCGATTATCATCGTCGGCCCCCCAGCAAATAAACAATAAAAAGCGAATTGTGCGCCGAGAAAAGTCATAAAATATGCACTAAAATCAGGCATTTTCGACCGGAATTACGAAAAGTTGTAAATATTATTAGTGGAAAAACCATGAGACAGTTTCAGGGTCCGGGCCATTTATTCACCTTACAACGCGCCCAAAAATCCGATAGAAATATGACAAATTGGCGGTTTTTCGGGGGAAATTTTCACCCAAAAATGAGCGGATTTTGAAAAATGGAAAACTGTGATATACGGGCGCAGCTGCAAGAAGAAAATGTTAATTGTAAATGTTTCAAGCTTATAATATTGTCCACTATTATTTGTGAAGTCGGTGAAGCAAGGAAGAACAGTGTTGTATATTGCTTATAATGTGAAAAAATGCTGTAAAAAAATATTTACAAATTATTATAGCAGAAAATCTTGGAAAGAACTTAGTAACAAATAACTGTAGGTCCATCACGCAGTTTATTATAAAAACCGTGCTCAACGATTACACAAGGAACCTTTGAGTCTTTAGGTTTACATTAGATTTAGGACCTATATATGAAACGTATCATAATCCTAAAACTGAGACTTACTGAGAACTTGTGACTTATTATTTACGTAAATAACAATTCTAAAAGGGACAGGTCTACGGAAATTAGTGCCCCCGTTTTTTCACACAAAATTAGTGAATTTAATCACTCCTCTTTTCATTGATGTAAGGCTCATGAAGTGAAATACGGATTCGTAAACAAAACTCAAAAATTCATTCATCATAAAGTTTAGCTCATGATGTCTATCTAACTAGAAAACAACTTCACCGTTTCGTGAATACCGTGTTAGGATCAGACGCGCGAAAATAGTTTACGGATATTATCATATTGATTCATTGATAGTCACGGGTCACGGGTAAGGGTAAAAAATTAAGGAATTCAAAAGTATCTACCCAACTCATCTGCGTTTCCATGTATAAATAAGCAGCTAGAGGGCAAATTGCAAGCGACAAAATTATTCGTTCCCCGTTTAAAAACAAGCACAGTGGGGAAGGAAACAAAAAGTGGATTTTCTTCGTAAAAAGATCACGCCGCGCATCCCCAAAAAAAAGTGGACATAAAGCTTTTAAGGGGCAAAATTAGTGTAAAACATTTGGTGAGGAGATCGGCAGGAGGGATTATTAGCACAGAGATTATTAGTTTTCGAATTATTTTCTGAATAATTAATTCGTGTGCAAACTGAACTGTTAGGCGTTGATTGATAGCCACACGCAGCTGCCACGCGGCGCTGTTCTAGCACAAGAAATGATCGCGCGATGCTCTTGCGTTCACATTTGTTACTTTGCCAAAACATCTTCATCTTATTTAATTTCACTGTATTTTACACAACTCCTGTCCCTTATCGTATGCGTAAAAAAATCATTCGTTTTTTTAGCATGATATTATCTGGATACTATTTGTATATACTATCGTCATGGATTTCAAATCCCATACAACTTCCCCTAAACTGAAACCATCCATCTTTCGCAAATTGCCCAGAATATAATTAAAGCCCGAGCGCGCGCAAATAAATCCGCATAAGTAAAAGGGCGCGCGCATAAGGCAGGCATTTTCCGCCCGCAGGCGCGCGCCCCAAAACTTTTTCGGGGCGAAAAAAGTGAATGCATGCACACCAACCCGTCCTTCGCCTCTAGCGCGCGCAATAATATAATTTCGCGGAAGAGTGGAAACGAAATAAATAAGAAGTTTTAAATGGAAAAATGATGGACAATTTGAGATGAGACTGCGACTGAGACTGCTTGGATTCGTAAGGCTTTTATGAGACTGAGGAAGGGGGAGGTTTAAAGGGACAGGCACACCGAAAATGGAGCTGAGAAAAATGGAGATGTATTCTAAGTAATAGACAGAGCCAATGGAAGCATATATTGGCTGAAATACGGAAGGCACTCAGGATGTTGAGCTTCGAATTCAGAAACACACGGGTACAATAAGAGCATATGCATAACATAGATACAAGATAGGCAATGGCACCAAGTACCAAGTTGCCTCATCGGTAAGCCCCTACCTTGTGACTAAAATGAACCAGGTTCGGTTCCGCCCTGGGAGGTTGTGCCCAAATAATTGGGGAAATATCCCCCAGGCTGGCGGTTGTTAGTAAAAATGAGCACATGATTTACTTGTTCTAGAAAGTAGGTAAGTCGAGAGTTGTTTGGATAAATTAGACCCTTTTTCGACAGAGAAAGGGAAATTTCCTAGGGGAAAAGTCGGTTTTTTACCACTCAAAACCATACCCGGGAAAAATGAGCGCCCATGAGTAGGTCAACCCACCCAGTTCCAAGTTGTCAACCACGTATAAACAACTAACTGAATGCTCACTTAGGTAATGGTTTTCTAGGAATAAAGGTATTTTCTAAATAGCGCCGTGTGTTTGGACTACGGTATTTGGAGCGAGAAATATAGATTGAAGCGATTTAAATTTAGACAGTGGATATATCTTTTATTTTAAAATAAAAATTGTAAACGAGCTAATACCTCTGTAGTCTAGTGATAGCGAGGAGTGTAAGTGATAGAAAAGGCATATAGATATAGTCACAAGATAGTAGCATAATGTTCAGACACAGATATACAGTAATTCAGAACACTATAATTCAAAAATTAATCCAAAAATCAAAATTTGCATACAATTTCACAAGAAATTTGAATATCACGAAAAGGGGACTGACGGCCTTGACGCGCATCTCCGAACGGTTTCAACTTGAAATTAAAAATCGGAAAAAGTGCATCGCGGTTCGTTTTCTCCATGGATTTGCACAGCAAAAATTTGCGGGGGGCGCCAAAATGGGCGGAGTCGAAATCTCGTTTTTGCATATATACCCAAGGACATATATATCCCCCTTGTGAGAGAGGACTAGGCTTGAGAAGTTTGAATATTATAAGTTGGAAGTAGGATTTCCGATACTGTAATATGGTGTAATGTAGTATACGTATACAGTAGCTAGGTACACTGTAAAACCAGAAGCAAACTTGTAAGTTTGCTGTAATTGGAATATTATAAAAGAAAATATTTTTTATGGAATCTTCACGTAATATGCATACGGTGTATCGTGGCCATAGCCGGTAAAGAACACCTATTGAATATCAAGACAAAACATGCTGATAAAATATGTTATATGTATAAAATAAAATTGGTATTGGTAAAGTTGGTTAATATTGATAAAGTGAGTAGTAAATAATAATCACAGAGCACACGTCGCAAAAAAAATAAGAGATAATCCGGGAGGAGGTTGCCTACGACACTATGTTAAAGCTTAGTTTAATGAAAAAAATTTGGTAAAAATGAGCATTGTTAAAGCTAAATACTAGCCGGTTTTTGAAACACATCGCCGACACCTCCACTTTTATGCAACATATGCAAATGAACCTAATTTACAATAAAAAATCGGGCAAAATTCGAGCAACTTAGCATAAATACGTAATAATTGAGATGTGCACGGTGAGTTTCAAAAACCGGCATTTCGCTTTAAAACTGCGGCTAGAAAATGGTTGTTTGGGAAGCAGCATATCACACTGGAGGTTCTTTTGCGCGTGAACTTTGAATTAATAGTATCTTATTTTAAACGGATTGTGTGGCTCATAGCCATATAATCCTACTGGCGAGCTAGGGTACTATAAAGACACAATAGCGTGCAGTCCCACGTCTCAAAAAATAGCTATGGTGCCCGCCCGCCTGCCAAAGGCTAATCCGATGCCGGCCCTGCCGCGCGCTCATTTTGTAGATATAAAATAGTAAGGTAGAGGTGGTTCTATATGTTTATGTGCCCCTTAAACAAGCTCTTTCCCCGAAGGGCTGTTCCCTAACAAAAATCTTTACGTTCTCTCTCTGCACTCTCTCCCATTTCCATACTATTTCGTCGTTGAAAAAGACAGTCATTCGCTGTATTGGATATGGTGTATTTGTTTGTGCAAAACGAACGAACCAAAACCGGTACACCCCTCCTTCTGCTAAGGGAAGCGAGAGAGAGAGAGAGAGAGAGATAGAGAGAGAGAGAGAGAGAGAGAGAGAGAGAGAGAGACATAGAGAGGAACGGAATCAAATTAGTTTCCACATATAGTTATCCTTTTTACACGAAAAGCTGAATATGTATATGGGCTTGAGAGATAGGAAATGAGATTATAAGCTTTAGGGAATGTCTTGCAGGTGAGCAATGGCACAGTTCTTCCATATGTAAATGAGAAAAGGTTCGAGGTGAAACGGATTCCAAATTCTTTAAAGGGATGCAGTCATCCTCATGTCGACGTCAAAGTGGTATAACAGCTGGTTTTTGAAGCGTATGCTGGACCACTGAATTCCTACATATTACATGCAAATCAATATACTTTAATAAAAATCGCGCAGTGTCAAATATTAGCATACACTACATGGTAATAGTAATACAACATCCAGTCTACGTTTCACAAACCGGCTGTTATGCCGCTTTAAAACGGGATGGATGGCGCATGACTCGTGGTTTTGTAGAGTATTGACAGTGTGAAATAACAGTGCGTTTCATTCTGTGCCCTTCCGACGCGCATCGGTAACATTGGCATAGAGTACATGAGAATGTTACCGATGCGGCACACATTTCAAATTGTTTCATATTGGTTGCTTATCTGCGTGAAACAAATGTATAAATCTGTTTCCTAGAACCTCCTCCACTTCTCCCCCGCTACTAATAAAATTATAGCAAATCCTCAAACCCTTATTCAAGGGGTTTCTGGCTTGCTCAGAGATGGTATTTACTCGTCAAAATGGGCACTTTTTGCCCGGTCGCCCGCCAGCAATTTTCCTAGTGGGCGAGCAGCTTTCCGATCCAAAATCCATATAATATGCAATTGTTTAGGAAATGAAAATCAAAAATTTCCACAAAAGAAATGGGGAATCCGGTTCAAGTTGAAGAATAATGGTTGAATTGAAAATCGAGCACTTTAGTGACTTTTTTGGAGGTTTTTGAGTTTTGAGTATTCAACATGAGAGATATTAAACAGGTAAGGATCTAATTAGCCTCCTACGTTCTATGTAAGTTCTTTTTCTTATAGATGACCAGACGGCTATCGCCGCCTGAGGCGGCATTTAAGTTTAAAGCGAAATGCTAGCCTCTTTGGAAAATTTGCATATGATAAGCAAATCCTATGTATCCTATGCTAATTTTGTACGAATGCCGTGGACGATCGTACAACATTAGCGTAGGATACATAGGATTTGCTTATCATATGCAAATTTTCCAAAGGAGCTAGCATTTCGCTTTAAAGTATGCTACGTAAACGACACTTCGAAGTGCGCATATTTATATGAAACGTCTGAAGCGTATATTCCAACGTTTCTGTTAAAACATCATATTGTGCATATTTTGTAAATATGCGAACAGTCGCCTACTTATTCCAAATGCCTGAAACGTAGAAAAAATGCGTTGTGGACGTAATCACAAATAAATTCACCCGGCCACAAACTCTTCTCCTTTATATAATAGATGATAATAAATAATGAATAGTAAATAAATAGTAAGATGCTAGCATAAGCAATAGTTTCATGGAAATTCATGGAGTGCCCTCATTCATACTTATTGCCAGAAACGAAATAAGCTTTCCAAAAAGACTAAAAGCATAAATAATGAGTTTCAGAGTAATTTATGATACGTGGAAGTGGAATTTAAGGCGAAGTACCGGCCGGTTTTTGAAACACATCGAGTACACCAGAATTCTTGTGCAGCTTATGCTAATGAATGTAAATTATTACAAAAATCGAGCTAAATCGAGCAACTTGGCATAAATACGTAAGAATCCAGTTGTCCACGATGCGCTTCAGAAACCGGCCTGTATTTCGCTTTAAAGATTTATGGATTATATTATCGATCGATAATTGTACTTCATGGACTTCATAATTATTATAAAGTTCGTTCGCCTACGTTCAGCCTACCAGAATGGTTTTTACGAGGAAATTCTGCGGGCGAAACCCCCCAATTTTACGATGTCCACACCTAATTACGGATATCATTAGATGTACATCCCAGAAATTGAACCAGCTATTTTAAAAAGAAAGAAAATGATTCCATAATTGTGGAAAGCTTCTAACAAAGGAAGAAAGTTGAAATAAATGGAATGAAAAACTACGCGTGAATTTTTCAAAAGAATATTAAATTTTGCGCCTGAGTCATCATATTTTACGGGGCTCTCTCGAGTCATATATATTCTATTATTATATGTAGTAGAAGAATTATTTGAAAAGTTGTTGAAATATAAAAAGAAAGGTTTTGTAAAAAAAAGACATTGTCTGTTCAGGGATTGTCAGTGCGCTCACCGCAGGAGGTCATCATGAAATTTCAGAAATTGATTGCGGGAGAAGCGCCAGAAGTGTGCCAAAACGGGGCCAGAATCACCACGCTGTTTGCTGACTCCTTATCTTCTCAGTTGGGTGGAATGAAAACGTTTTTGAATGGAAGGATGAAGGATGACACCCGGAATGTTAACTGGGACTAGGAATACACTGACACTGGGAATGCCAGTGGCTATCCTAGGTAGATATGCAGAGAAATAGTTTTAGGCAGATTGGTGCAGATGGGCTATAAAATATAGTGCTAGTTTTGAGTTTGATGTCAAAATTTAAAAAAAAAATGCCCCCTTGCTCGCTGGAAATACTGTGCAAGTTTTTTTTATAAAATTCGCAATAAATAGTACGGAAATAACACGGGGGTAGAAAAATATATAACTTCAAATCAGTCGGCCTCCAAACTAGCCTCATCCCCCATATCCCACTTTTTTATGCAATTTTTTTGCACATGAGACCCCCATACGCCATTGACATACTTAATAGGTACTTAGCTCAGAGACTCCTACAGAAAGTGCCATGTCTTATGTTTTATGCAAGAAAATAATCAGGTTGACTAGTCGAACTTCAACGTAACTCATATTTATAATTCATGTCCAGGAAACTAACCGACGGTGAATTTCTCTCGTGAATACACGCGCAGCTGAAGATGAACATACATATTTTTACGCTCACTCTCACATATTTTGAATCTTTCAGAAAGTTGGCGTGCGCGCGGCGATAAAACGGCTCACAAGTAGCATTTGGCGGTGTAGTGGCACGCAATATGCACAAAGACCTGATCACAATCAGTCCAACGATATTTTCAAGGCTCGGAAATAAAATACAAAAGAATGGCATATGTTTCACAACTCAAATAAGTTTCAGTTTGAGCCAGAACATCGCTTCCGCCCGGCTCACTTCGCTCAAAAGCACAATTATTTCACTTACTTCAACACCACAACTCATAAATTATGCGAAAAAGTGTATATTGAGATTACATTATTTTTCCTAACCATTTGTTGAATACTTCCTGCGCTTTTTTGCAATGTAGTACAAGCATGTTGTATTGTTACTATTTTCATAATTTAAAAAATTGCGACTCTTGTACCACAAAATTCAAGTATAAAAAAGAAAAACTTTTATTTTCTCATCCAAAATCCTATGTACAAAAGGGTATGAAAACAGCAATAGCGGGCGCGGCAACAATTTCGAAAAAATAATATAAAAATCTACAAAACATCTCAACCAAATAACTGAAAACGAGGTGACAAATATCATCACAATTACAATAAACTAGTATGTGAAAATATAGACAAGTATAAAGAGAATATTAAAGCGGAAGGACACGTGGTTTATGAAACAGATGATGGACAACTTCATGCAATACATATCAATTTCAGATCTATAACAGAATGGATAATGCAAGATAGTGAAATCATCCAACATAAGTTCCAAAATCACGTGTCATACCACTTTAAACACTAACAAAAACCCTTTGCCTCGAACCTCCAACACCCAACATTCAACCAGCAATCAAAGACAAGCGACAAGAATAATTGTCATCAGTTATTGATTTGATAATCAATTATCGCTTACAAATACAAAAAAATCACAAAACTCAATGTTAATTCATCCAGTATCAAGTATAACACGCAGACAGTATTTGTTAATAATGCAATATACAAAAGGAACTAATACATCTACTCTATTTACAATTTACATCAACATTGTTGTTTATATACGATGAATAGAATAAATAGTTTAGACTAATTGTTAGTTCTGCATCAATAATAATTAATATATTTAAAAAAAAGGTTAATTTTACTTTAACAAATATCGGGGTCCCCTGATCCCCCTGACAATAAGAAAGTGAACAATGGATAAAATAAATACACGAGTACGCACTGCAATCCGCCAAATAACAAAATAATAATGTTCGGGATTTTACATATACATTTGAAGAAGAATAGTTTATAAATATAACTTGTTTGTACACCGTACTGCTTTCTCACAAAAGGTGTTTAATCAGAAAGGTGGCGTGTTTTAAAATTTTAAAGGGAAGACAGATAGTCCAAATAAAATCACAAAACTAGACTAACATTCCCTTTAAAGAAAAAGGAAACAATTAGTATATAGTAACACCCAATAGAACCACAGAGTGATCAATAATTATACACAATTGAAAGAACAAATTGGGGATCACGAATTAATTTCTGCACCCAATCTATAGGTCGTATTCACCAGCACATAACAGCATACCGGGGGAAAGTGGGAAAGCGCTAGCAATTACAAAAGTAGCGCTAGCAATTAATTAGTAATTACGAAAGTAATTACTAATTAAGTTAGCAGTTTGTCTGTAAGGTTGTGCGCACGTTACGACATTCTCTTACAAAATGTACCTCTACTGGTGAATACGGAGCACGAGAAAAAAACATGTTAGCAAATTTGGTGAGTGTCAAAGTTTGTTAGTAGCGCTAGTAATATCTACGAGTAATAAACGGAAACGGAATGCACAAAATCATATCACTAAATACATGGGTATCTTCACAAAGTGCCTCAACTAAAAAAAAATCAATAAGGCCCGAAAGGCTCCAATTAAAAAATCAATATCAAGAAAGGCTTCGAAGGCTGTATAGTTCAACTGGTCTTTAGGAATTGGCTTACCGGGATGACTAGTATTACCCCACGAAATATATAGTATACAGAATATAATAATGGCGTCTACAAATACAGTAAGAATTAATATAATTACTAATTAGTCAGTAATCGATTAGTTAGGTTCTTGCAAGGAAAAGAAAGACAAAAGAACAAAGCATAATTGGAGTTCGCGAACTTAAGACACGGGATACGGTATAAATTTCAAACACGTATAGCAAGAGTATACTGTACAATAGTATACTGTACCTTTTTATGGGGTTTGCAAGTATGCAACAATTCCTTGCAAGTATGTACACGAGGTATATAACATGAAAAATTATAAAATCGTTCCAAGACTCATTTTTCCAAGACAAATTTGTCGGCATACTTGCAAACCCCATTATGTCGCCTTTGAAAGAAAAACTTGGTTACAATACATTACAAAGTTCACATACCGTAAGCCACAACGTGCGGAGTAATATGATGGAGTAACCGCGTAACGTAAGGAGCAACGACAAACTACAAATATCGATCGGTGATGGCTCTGATCATCTGATCAATCAATCCGATGTGTCCATACTCTCCGATGACTGAGTAATCGATAACACCATCTCGTTGTCAGTGTCATGCAGCGAATGGGTCCGCCTGAAACTGTTCGAAAAGATATAGGAAAGTTCACATATCAAAACTTCATTCCCAGTAGACTATCACATACCAAGCTACACACCTTACCTTTACCACAGCCACAGAGGTAAAGGGAAGAACCTACAGGATCCTTTTGACCTTTTCCCACTATCAACAATAACAATACAACAACCGAGATCTTCAAGCTTACCATTTAGCAATATTGTTCAGGACCACCGATGCGAGGCGTTGAATCTTTTCAGTTGTTCGGGGGTCGGATACCAAATTCTCCAGGAGTTCGACGCCACCCTCTTCGGCCACGAACGCACAGTATCTGGAAACTTGGATATAGATATACAAACATCATAATGAAACGGTGCATGGGAGTCTGAAAGTCTGAATGACAATACTCGTAATCATATAATGAACCTAGTTGAGCTGTTAATTCGAAATCGCAAATGTAAAAAGTGAGGTGTTTCACGTAGCTCTTAAATTACGGATATAAAAGGGTCCTCATTCCATCTACGGATAGCAACCATTAGCAACTTAAATGAAAATTGCCCCATCAACGTAGATGACGACTAATAAATAAGTCTAACAAACAACTTTCGGCGCTTAGCGTCAGTAAAAAAATAGATAAGGCATAAAGTCTGACTTGTGCGGGTCGGTCGTGGTAAGATTGGCCAGCGCCCATACGGCCCAGTGCTGGCTCGCAAATGCGTGCCACAGAGGAAGCAGGCGCAGAATCGGCCGGAACGAGCGGTAGTTGATAAAGCGCCGCGTGTCGAGGCGCCACTGCTCTGTGGCCTAAACAAAAGAAAGAACAATAAACAAATGAATATAATCATCTTCTCGCTTACGTTCAATATATGCACAGTAAACCAGTTTTCTGAATGTCTATACTTATTCTAGGTACATGAATAACTGAACAAAATAAGAAAAAGAAAAAAACCTTTACTTATAGTGTACGCATTCAATCTCATGAATCGAAGAATATTATTTCCTTAGTCTGATGTCTAATCCGCAATTAAAAACAACAAAAGAAAAAAACTGTATACTGTGTATAACAACTTTACAAATAAATCACTCTAAATGTTTCACAAACATATTATACGGATAACTATTCAGATATATCACTGAATGCATAGGGCATATGGCCATCCATACTATTAATAATAAAGTATCTTACCCTAACAATATGGTGCATAACATCCTCCCTCTTGATGGTCAGACCCTCAAAGGCCTTGTCTCCATCAGAGACAACATGGGCCAGCACTCCCGCACTATTGTAGCTGATCTCAATTGAATCCTCCACTAGATTCAAGAGGTCTCTATAAAAGGGTTACGGTACTTTGTCAGGACATAGAAAAAGAAAACTTTTTTTAACCCTATCATTATGCTGTAAAACTTAAAGGGATAGGTTCATCTCAAATCACCTCTCTTTTTATTGTTTTTATTAATAATAGCACAAATATCATTCACAATGAGAATTAAATCAATCGCAGAACCATACGCCTCGCAAAAGAAGCTTCCTTTATTGGAAACTAGGTGATCGGAAGCCAAAATCTAAACGCAAAAACTAATACCGTACACAGATCGCGCGGGCTAATGGCAATTAGCCAAGTTACCGGCCAAGCGATTAAATGATAATTCACCGTGGGAAATAATGTCTTGCCGAGTGTAGTTTGTAACTTGGCTAATTGCCATTAGCCCGCGCGATCTGTGTACGGTATAAGTTTTTGCGTTTAGATTTTAGCTTTCGATCACCCAGTTTCCAATAAAGGAAGCTTCTTCTGCGAGGCGTATTGTTCTGTGATTCATTTACTTTTCATTGTGAATTATACTTGTGTTATTATTAATAAAAAAACAATAAAAAGAGGCGTGATTTGAGATGAACCTATCCCTTTAAAACAACAAAAAACTGGCAGCAAACTTCTTCTCATAGTCTCATGCTCATATTGGAGAATCACGATATTCCAGTACCGCTACAGACAAACGGAAGAAAAGAATACGAAAATATGGAAGGAGACAATAGACAAATTTAAGCAAAAGAGCTCGTAACATGTAATAAAAGAAAAGGAATAAAACTGAAAACTCACGAGAAAATGCGAATGTACTCGTCCTTCATCAGCTGATCTCTCAATCGATCTACTTCGGCGATATTCCCAATCAATCCCATCATGTTGCGCACAAGCTCACGCTCCGAACTGAAACAATATTATATATATATATATATATATATATATATATAGTTTATCAAACATAAAATATACATACACATACGCACAGCATATTTATTTATTTATTCACATATAAATATACCAAAACATACACGTGTTCAGTCAGCAGGTTATCCTAAACTAAGAGGATCTTTGTTTTATTCCGAACTACAAACTACAATGGATTAAAAACCGCCTCGAAACCGAAAACCGAAAACAGCCATGTTTCAGTTGTCTATTATCTAGCCGGTCGGCTTGCTAGACTCGCTGAACCATTCTTTATCGTAATTGATACCATCGAACGCAGTATGCATGATGCCACGTGTTCTTACATCACTCATATCAAAATCATAGCACACGTGAATTCTTAGATACACGACATTTGATTTTGAACATAAACGACATTTGATTTTGAACATTTGATTTTGAACATTGATTTTGAACATAAAATGAACAGCAGAAAAGGAATACACAATACAACGACAAAAAAATACTGCATAACCACACCTGAATGCCACATAACACTCGTGGAAAAGCTTGAGGCCTTGGGCATCAAGGAATCGCTCGCAGTTGACTGGCGTCTCGTCTGCAAATCATTTATTCGAACTTACCTAACACACAATACGGAGTATAACATAAGTCCATCCATCACACACACTGTGTTATTCCATCGCCGCTTTCGGCACTTTCAAAGCATCTATACTTAAATAAACTTGAGAATCAAAAACCTCATATCCCTTTGCAATCTTACGGTAACAACCCTTACCAGTGATGTTCCACAGAAAACTCCATCCCACTTCCATGACGTCATCACAAACGTTGGCCACCAATTTCCTCCTAATTTGATCGAGAATCATCTAAATAATAAAAAAAATCGTTACTAATTTATGGGAGACACTATCCATACACCATACACATTTAAGAATACAAGGCTAAGGTATGGCGAGCCAAAATTTGGTGCACAAACGAAAAGTTGGGAATTGTAAATTGTGAATGATCGGGGCTCGAACCCGCTCTACTAACCCTTTCATATATTCCACGCCAAAGTTCCCCACTCAAAACCTTTCTCGTAATCCCCCTTTCCTCATATCCCTTAACAATCTTACGGTAACAACCCTAGCAATCTAGCCGAACAGGCGTCCCTGAATCCCAAAAAATCACCTAATTTCCCAATTGCTCACCTCAATTGCTCCAAATGATCCGACTTGCACTTTCTGATCGCCTTCCACATGACAGGCCATCGAGTTTAGGAGAAAAACGACTATCCTCTGGGTCAGGTTATCAGAGTTGTGGTGCTGAAGCACCTGCACGAGCAGCACAGCCAGACGACTGGAAATTAATAATAATAATAATAATAATAATAATAATAATGAGAAAAATAATAATAATAATAATAAAAGTTCCAAACCAGCATGTTTCAAAGGCAGCTGAAAACAAAAAGAGGAGTTCGCAAACCAATATCGAGAAGATATATGACAGTCATATTCAATTTATTATAAAATAAAATAAGGGCAAAAAAAAACTTGAAATACCAACCTATAGTCAAATAGGATTTCCTGAGGGATCTCAAACTGACAGAGTGAGAGACAGCAATTGCGCACCATAACCTGCTCTTCCATGTGCGTTTCCATACCTAGAGATGTGAAACCGTAGGGAATCGAATAATAAATCAAACTAAAAAAACATCAATTCTACTATAGTCAAAAAATAGCAAGATTTGGTAATTCCTGACGATACATTAACATTACACATTTTAAGTAAGGTCTCCAGAAGTAATAATACGTTGTATTTGTAAAGAACAATGTCTCTAAAGCAAATACAATGCAACAGAATCAGCCACCTACCACTCAATAGTGCTGAGACAACGGCCTTCTTAGTGTCCCTGTTCATCTGGACCTTTCTTATAATGTAAAAGAGAGATGCCGATCCAGCAATCTGAAGTGTGCTGTCCTGGAGGTGACGCTTCATCGCCCACAAAACCAAGTGCAGCGCCTCGGTGTGTCGGGTCTTAAAAACTTCTTATTACTAAACTAATAAGTCTAAATCAGTACTCAGTACCAATTAATTCAGAATTATCTATCAATTTAAATGTCTCCGTGTACAACAAGAGTATAGTATACATGTGAAGAGGCGTAAACAAATATAACTACATAGTAACAATCAAATGACATCGTTCAAATTCAGGTCCCTTACACACAAGACAACATGCTCTACTCTAGTCACTTTCACAAAATAATACAATATTAAATTTAACATTCAGTTTTTCAAGTATTCATATTCATCACAACATCACAAGAAAGATTAATTCTGGAAGGACGACAATGCAAACCAGTAAATAGTAAAACAGGTACCAATAGATAAGAGGTTATTGGTAGAAAAATATCCAGCCCGAATATAAGAGATTTTACAATTAAATTCACATACCAATGGATGACTATTTCCAAATCGATACAACTGATAGCTTTCGTTTAGAACCGACTGCAGCAAACCAGCACGTTCCCTGTACATTTGAAGAGCGGCAATCACCTAGAGATGACGAGTGTTACAAATAAATTTAAATATTAGTGGCATATAAAATAATATGTGGCACAACGGGAAAAGGCTTCAGAAGCCATATTCACTACTCCAATTCCCTCGGGGAAATAGTCCCGGTGGACAGAAAATAGCATTCTCATGTGAGACACGCAGAGAAAAAGACGGGATATTCCCCATGGGGAATTGAATGGTAAAATGGTCTCTGTTGAGATTGGGAATCTCCTCGCTGGCAAACGGGTAAACTTGAAATTGGGCTACAGCTACCGTGTGATATTGAGATTAAATGTGAACGGGTGAGTGTGCTAGTGCTTCCAGCAATGTCAAACTCCAAATAAAGAGGGATCTCGAGTGAATCTGAATCCCGCTACAATAAATAAATAGAAATTTAAATATACAAATACAATTCACAATCAATCACCTGGTCCTCATTCGCATCTCCACTCACGCGTATCGCTGGTATTTCTGCCACATGGGACGCATTGTCACAATTAAACAGACCCAGATACTCCAGTGGTTTCTTCAAATAGCAAAGACCGACTATATCCGATCGGATTGTGCCATTACTGAAAATTCTTACTTTATCTTCACAAACCGTCTCTTTCTTCTCTCTCCCTCTCTCTATCTTCTCTCCCTCTCTCTATCTTCTCTCCCTCTCTCTCTCGCTTCTCTCTCCCTTTCCCTTTTTATGAGCTTTTTATGATTAATGCAAAATTCTCAGTGTTTGACAGTATAACATACCGACGAATTAGAACATAGTAAACATTGGACAAAGTTCCCTTATTAAGCACTACATCGTACTAAAAAAGATAAAGGGGACGTCACTCCGCAATAGTAAACAGCAACAATATTAAGTCAAGGCACTTGCACAGTTAAACCTTAATATAATAACCAACCCAGGCAATCGGTCGAATGGGCTCGGTTGACTGGCCAAATTCGTGCCCGATATGTCCAAATGCGTCAATTCATGCAAATTTGAGACAATTTTATGTAGAGAAGTCACAGGTCGGGGGTAATGTCCCGTTTCACGGGACGATTGCGATAGATCCAAAAATCTGAAAAAGTTTGCAAAGTCAACAGCACAGCAGCAAATAGCTATAAATACAAAGTAATCGCTACGGTACGGGTACATATCTCTGTGTAGGAAACTAAAGGAATGAACCTCACAACAAAACAAAAATGTACCGATTTAACACAAGGCAAAACCAAAAATAAAGTAAGAAGATAAGAAAAAAAACATACCTCAATTTTTCCAAGTTAACAATCGTGTCCAGCGATCGATACAAATCAGGTACGTCATATAGAATCAACGTGGTCAAATTGACCGAAACAGTGAACAAACATCGAAGGTCTTCAACCTGAACAGCAGCAATTTTAAAAATGAACTTGAATAGTAAATTTGTTCAACTAACACGTTCGACGACACAATACAGTAACTGTAAATAACAATTGCAAACCTTCGAGAATACTTTAGTACCATAGTGTTCTTAACAAGCGTGACGCCTCTAACTAAAACTACCGTACCTCACCGGAACCATTTCCAACAACCGAAATAACTAACCTTCTGCCAATGCGACAAGTCCAGTAGCATTAAAGTGGTGTGAAGTGGTTCGAACACTTTTTGAAGTAAATCATTCGTTGACGATTCCTCGTCTTCTGGATAACGCTTTAGCTGAAAGGGAAAAAATAAACAATACATAAAAGAGTAACTGTAGCGGAATTTGCATACCGATGTGCGTTACGGAAATGCAAATTTTCGTGTTCGGGTATACAAAGAGTGTCGCAGCTCAATATCGAAGTAAGCATATGCAAAATTGTTTCCTATTATGTAAATTTCTTATGATGCGTTTGAAACTTTAACTTTGTATATAAGTATGCCCATGCTAAACCAATCATATTTTCATGTAAGTCGCCTCAGTGGCCTCAGGCGGCGTGAGCCGACTGGTAAACAATAAAGGAACGATAGCGAGATAAAAAATCAATAAAAGTTGCATAAAATACAAGAAGATGGCAAATGGCAGTATTGGCAGCACGCATAGCAAAGGCGCTGACTCGTTACCCTTTACACGATAAGTTAGAAAAAAAACTGATTTTGTGAGAAAAATGGATACAATAATAGCCTGCCACCCTTCAGAAAAGTGATCTAAATGTAAGCTAAGTAGCTCTCATCGTTGCTGTATTTCACTTCTTATATTATCTTACTTAGAACAACGTTGAACCCAAAACACTCGATAAAATAATTGATCGAACTTGCGCCTATCTCTTGGTAATTTCAAAGTAAGTTTATAACAACAAACAACGGTTAACAATTAAAGCGAAATACCAGCCGGTTTTTGAAACGCATCTCAAAAATCTGCATTCTTAATGCAGTTATGCTAAGTGGGGTCGAAATGGGGTCTATTTTTTATTCTAATTTATGCTCATTTGCATACGATGCACAAGAAAGCAAAGGTACGTGATGCGTTTCAAAAACCTGCCGGTATTTCGCTTTAAAACTCATTAGCGAGAAATATAAGAATTTAACCCCCAACTAAACAAAAACTAACCCTTGGTAAATACAATTCCGTGATGCTGGGACATTTGGCGGTTAACGGAAGCGGATTCAACGTGAGTTCTTCATCGGGCAATGAAGCCGAGAGCGATTCACCATCAGCACGTGAAGATGAGGGCTCATCCGGCGCCGAGCCCACCGCGATAGGGAATCTACAAAGGAGAAGTCATTAAGCGAAGGTCAAGGGTCAAGCCCCTAATTCACAGAGATTTCTGAGCTTTTTTTGAGCCCAGCATGGAAAACCAAACCGGGTTGACATTCCCAATTCCCTTTAACTTAAACTCATTTTTATTTTCCAAATAAAGAGTAAAGAGTCATCAATTCATTCAGTGAATTGAATTTGATATACAAAACCTCGAGAATGATACGCGAAATCCCCAAGTTTCAACATACAAAACTCACCAGAATCCAGAATTACGAAAAAACTAAATAATATGGAAAAACGTACACCAAATTATTGTCATAGGGATGGTTGGGTGTTGGTCGGGGAAGACTGCTTCTACTTGTCCCTCTGAGATCCTCCTCGCCCAGAATTGGCACATTTCTTTCTGAAAATGCACATTAAAAACAAACGCATAGGTCGCTGTAAGCTAACACAATGTGGCAACCTTAGAGTCTAAATAACTCGAAACAGCACACAACATCAGTCACACATATTATCACTTTTACAGTCCGTCTCGAAGTATAAATCGAAAAAAAAACTATCATAAAATCCGGGGCCCTTTACTTATAAATCCATAGAACTTCTCATAAAATATTCCAGGAAGGCAATCCCACCTGTTGTGCCCAGTTTCCTTCGTGGCGGGTTTGGTGCGAGTAATTCCAAAGACGTGAGCCGAAGTCTTCTCAGACACGGCAACATAATACCCCTCGAATCGAGCACGGTATTCGCTTCGCCTGTGAGGCCCTGAATAAAAATTAATTATATAAAAACAAACATTATATAAAACAAACAAACAAAGTGTACATAAATAAAAGTTGGTGGGTAATGCCAAGCAAAGGTGCGGAAGCAGAACCGCTTCGTAACACCATGCACGAACCACAACCGGCAGGTATATAAGCTGAACAAAAACCACTTCTACTAATGCACCTAGCAACCTGTATGCCTAGCCTAGCCCTTATTTCGAATTTCTTATTACTAACTTAGTGAATAGTTTATTGACACATACATCGAAACATATGCAATCAAAAGGATACCCTAAGACGAAAACAGTTCCTACTAACAAGGGTCCAAACACTAACAAGGGTCCAAACTAAAGGACCTAAAGCCTCACCTCAACATTCGACAAATCGAGCGATGTGAGTGTTCGCTTGTGTGCATTGATCAAATCTACCAAAAGGTGATCATCAATAGTTGCTCCTCGAAGGTCGAGCTCACTCAGCGGGAGCCTCTCCGCATCACACCATTCTTGCAATACTCGCTGGCACATACTCTTGTCCTGAAAAGTGTATCATTATAAATAAGCAATAATGTTTAAGAGGGAACGCACAGACTAATCGACGTACCTTAACTGCTCAACGCGAAACATTTAGCTTCTGATTCTGCGAAGAACCAAAAGCGTGCAAACCGTCTTTATATCAATCAATCAGTAGTATTAGTTGAACTTGAGCTGCACATAATTATACCAACTAACATAACATAAATGGACTAGTGGAAACAAGTCTGACGGGTTAAATTACGTGCACAGGGTAATCAGCCAACCCAAGAAATTTATTTAAAAAAAATTTGCTCACCGCATTAGCTCGACACCATTTCTTCCTATACTGGGCCAAAAGCTGGCGACTTGCAGGCTCCGGTAGTGGTGAATCCTTGCAAACCTGACCACTGTCACTTTGAGCAACTGCCTAAACAAATTATAATTTAATAATTATAATAATTAATAATCATTAATAATAATAACAATTTAATAATCATAATTATTTGCAATAAATAAGACATAAAGCAGCATGTTTCAACAAAATGTAAAAACAACGCAGCTATCGGATAATACTAATACCACTGCTAACTGCTTTATTCGTTTGGCATATACGATATACGACATTCAGGAATTCAGGGACATTCACAATTCACATGTATATTCATATAAAATTATAACATTTACCACAACAGCAAAAAAATACTAATAATAATAAGTTAAATGCAAACCTAGAGTCAAAGAGGAGAATTTCTCCTTTTTTTTTTACAAGTAGTAATAATACTAATAACAATAAAGACTATACCTGAGCTGATAACGATAATAAAGAAGGCGCCCTCAAAGGGACATCTTCCGCCGCTGTCATTGCGACAAATCAAACTGAGGCTGATGAGACTAACAGAACCTGGAAACAGAAGTATAATACCTTAGATTTTAATTATAAGACCAAACTTCACAAGCGAACTTATAACAACAACAATAACGAGAAAATGAAAACGAGGACGAGGAGATCACCATCCATCAAGCAAAACAGCAGCTCAGCGCAGTTAAATGAGCAAATTAAAAATAAAATAGTCCATTCGAACTTGAGTGGAGGTGGAGGGTCAAATTGATGTGGATCCTGAAGTCCAAAGGGCCAGTGAAGGCCAGAAAGTGAGGCAACATAGATCTTTGAACTTACTTAGGAGGAATCACAAATCACAGACTCCAAAAATGTAATCTCAGACCAAGGTGTATTACATAATAAATACCTACCAACCTTAGAGATTAAAGTATTCAGCATTTATACATAATCCATGCAACAGGGCTCAACGCTCAACAAAACTGAATATACGAATCCAACAAACTGAATTGCTCCTCAAAGAAGTTCTCATCTTATTTTGATGGGCAGAACGATGACGAAAGCAGAAACTCTCCACATAAATAGCATGAAACGGGGCGAGAAGGAGAGATAGAGAAGCGAGAGGAGAAATTCGAGAGAGAGAGAGAGAGAGAGCCACATCATGCAAGAATCGATAGAGAAAAAGTACGGTAAAGAAGGGCGTATAATGGAAAACAACCCCCAGCTGGGCACTGGCAACGAGTACATAACAATGAAGAAAGAAACAACGAAACGAGCAAATGAAAAGGTCAGTTGCCCCAAAATAACACCAAAAAGTGGGGTGACTTTCAGAAAGCTTAAGACCCAGTGTCCAGTGTTGAAAGACCATAGACGAAGAACAAGAATATAAAGCGATATAACAGCTGGTTAGTGAAGTGAAACGTGTGTCGGAAAGGCACACAATAATACAGTGAAGTTTCCATTGGTGCTTTATAAACCACGTGCCGCACAGCCTTAAAGGATACATGAATGGATTCATCTGATTTTGCGCAAAATAATAGAGAATTTTCTCGTCTCTCTTCAGTTTTCAGTGGTGTGGTGTCTCAACAAAAATTTAATATTCACTGAATATTCAATCTGATACTGGATGGCCACCGGCCGCGGCGCGTCAGAAGTCAGAATTTTTCACTTGGGCATGAGCGCATGGGCCTTCTTTTTGCTTATCGGAATTCCGAATTAAAGATTAAATGTTCAAAACATGCAACTTGAACCCAACACTCGCTGACGTAGTCATAACGTCTTAACTGTTCAATAAAAAGAAATATAAGTAAGTTAAACACATAAAGCATTAGGAATGTAGGCATCAAGAAAGGGTTCGACTGTTCGACATTCAAAAGTGATGTGATAACACGCTGGAATCCTGTTTGGAGGAAATAGGAACATAGAAAATGCATGTGTCGGAGTGTCGGAGAGTGAAGAGCAATTGAAACACTAATAGAAAAAATTAATATGTGCTATGTGCAGAAAGTATAACCTCACATGACACAAACTTCTGAGCACGAGCTAAAGCTCCAAGTCAACTCTCCTCGCTCCAAGCACACTACTCTCCGCAAGGGACCACGTGAACAAGGGGTGTGTAAGGAGTACGGAGAATGTCTTTAATCATCAATCACACTTTGAATTCGAACTTCTCTTACTTCTCAATCACGAGAAAAAGGTTAAAAATTGGACATTACAACGACAATCCTGTGCCGCACTGCTATACAATTCGTATTGTAAACGTGTCGGAGTTAAGTACGTGTACTATCAATGTAGTCGTAAGAATCCATCTTTAAAGCGAAATACCGGCCGGATTTTGAAACGCATCACGGACAAGTGAATTCTTACGTGTCTATGCTAATTTTCTAGAAATTATCTCGATGTTGTATTCTAATTTATGTTCATTTGCATAAATTGCATAATAATGCTGGTCTACACGACGTGTTTCAAAAAACAACCTGTATTTCGCTTTAAACAGCAAAGGCGCGTAATGGTTTACGTTTAGGTTAGTAGAGAACTTATATTTATATTGTTAAGCCACTCAATATTCCAAGCTATGTGTGTAGTAGATTTAGAATAAATAATAAGGGTGTGAGACAAAGTATTCCGATTCCGGAGGTCCGGAGCTGGCGAAACAAAACAAAACCATATATAATTTTTCAGGAAACTCGTGATATGTCATACACCCACACACGCTATAATTTAGGCCTATGAGGCACTTAAACAATTCAGAATACAGGCACATAAACATATAAATGACGAAATTATTGTTCAGTGATAAAGAGACTAGGGGCACAAACCAATTCCAAATTGTGCAAAGTCAACTTGTCAACTATCCTCAAATCAAAGCAAAAATAAGCAAACAATAAATAAAAATATTAATAAAACTACAATAATGTGGGCATGACAATGAAGGAGCAAGGAGCAGAACATAATTTTTGTTATTGTCAACGTCACGTCACATGAGGATGAAAATTTTCGGGAATGCACCGTCTGCATAAAACTGAATCACAGGTTGAGACTTATTGCTAGTTGAGACTTATTTTACTACTGCTTTATTATGTTTTATTTATTATATTTTATAACATAAACTGCACGTTACATTACTTTCTTTGATTGTCTTTGTGCGTAATAAATTATTATTATTATATTGCTAATTATAAGTTGTAAGCGTTATACTAATCTCACGATTGGTAAATAAAAAAGTCCAATAGAGGGGAACCAGGCACAAAATATTTTGGTGTTGTTGTCCATCGATTTCTTCTCACATGATTTAGAGATTATAGAGCGCGAGACACCAAATCAAGCGAGCGTTATTTTTGGCGAGTTTAGGGAGCATCCTATTACATAGTCTCAAATGGAGATGCCAGACGAACAAAGAGACGAAAGAGAGGACCGACGATCGATATAGAGGAAGAGAGAATTTGAAAGGAAAAAAAGTAGAGAGGAAGTCACAAGTTGAATTTATAGAGGAAGAGGAAACTACCGGACTACCACAGAAAGACATTTCGGAAAAAGGCTATGCATCATGTGTTATGCAAGTTATGCTTGCTCAGATTGCTGTTGATTTGGTGCTACGGCAATAAAATAGAAGGAATATGAGTATCACAGACTATACTCAAAGGCAAAGGCATTTTGGTCGCCCATAAAATAGTGGATTATCGCGGTCTGATGTAATGCAGGTCGTAGACGACAAGGTCTAGAGAGCAAAGCAGCTGATCGGCCAGTGGGAAATAGTGCAAGATGAGGAGAGATTGCCAATAAAGCCAGACAGTGGATGTAATGACGTCGGCAAGAGAGAGGGTTAAGAGAAGACGACGTCACTAGAGAGTTCGGCAAACTAGTGACGCAGAGAGGAGGAAAACATCAGGGAGAAATTAGTAGCAGAACACGTGCCAGACAACCCTTTGGTCACAGGATACTCACTTAATGCCGTCAGTTTGAGATGACCTATGAGTTAATGGCTCCTTATCGTTCGCACACCGTTTGACAAATAGTTTGGATCAGATCAGAGAGCTGCGAAAATCAAACTACTAAACGAAGCAAACAAAACATTAAATAATATAAACCGACCACGCTATCGCTGTAGCGCTACGCTCCGCAAAAAAAAACTAAAAAAAATCGAAATTGTGCATTTGACGGCATTTTGTGCAGTGTTTGTACAAACTACCGTATTTTTTATTTTAGACGCGTTTTAGTATTTATTATTTTGTTGCTCACGCGAAAAAAGATGAAATAAATTTGGATTGAAGTAATGTGGGCCGGAAATATAAATAACATCATTTGCAATAAATACTAGCAGCTAGGAACATAGAATATTTTTCTTCTAATCTCTGTGACTACAAAATCACCATTTTTCCTGGTAAATAATGGTTTCCTCTTTTTTTTCTGTAGGTCTTTTTTGATAGATCGCGTGCATGTAGTTAGGAAACCATCATTTATCAGCTAATAATAATTAACAGCCACCCACTGATTAAAAAAGATTTAGATTTCTATTTCGTATTTGTTGGTCGCAAAATAGTCATGGCAACGGATTCTTTATATAGAGAAATGATGTGGCTCAAGTACTTATGAATTCGCATTTCGCGAAGAATCAAAGATTACGCGGACAATAAAAGCACCAAGTAATACTAAATTTCCCCGCAAAAAAAGAGAATTTCAGAAAAATTACTATGAAAACTCCACTCGACAACACCCAAAACTCTCACTGGGTTGTATGTCACGTCGTCAGATGGCCAGACGCACAAAATAAAAGTTGTATTGAATAGCATGCAATATGCTTCAATAAAATCAATAATGGAAAACCGATAATGTGGTACTTTCACAACCTTTGAACACCAAAAAGAAGTGAACATGGTTCGTTCCGGAATAGGAGTTTGCTCTTGATAACGGAAATAATTCTGGTTCCGTCGGTCCGAACGGAAGACTGTAAATAGAAAAGAAGGAAGGAAAGGAAATCATGAAAGGAGAGAACTGCCCCGGAAAAGGGCGGAATTCAGAAACAGAAAGCTACGATGTTCAGTTAATAGCAGAGAGAGAGAGAAAGAGAGAAAGAGAGTGAGGGGGAGAGAGAGAGAGAGATACAGAGAGAGGGGGCGAGAGAACAACATGCAACTAACAATAATTCCATGCAAAGGATGATACTACAGTATAACTAAAGGGGCTAATTACAGAACCATGAAATTGTGTGAATCGACAGCGAAAAGAACAGACTTTTTCACTAAATTTTTTTTTAGAACAACATTGTTTCCGTAGACCTGAAGCTGAAACACAAATTTCCTTCTCGCGGAAATATCAGCATATCTTATCTATCTCTACGTGGTGTAATGGTAATGGGACAATGGGGTTTCCAAGTATCCCAAAAATTCGGTGTGATTCTGTCAATACTACCTATTTCTGCACGAAACTTGCATATAAAAAATGAAAATAAAAAAAATATTCTCGTGTAATTCCAAAATACGGTAAATTTAGGAAACCGCATAAAACTCAACTCAATGCTATTACGAATTGAAGAGCTAATTCCAAGATAACATGTTGTAACCGCCATTTCCAGAAGTGTTTTTTCTTCTTCTTCAAAAACAAAGAAAGAAATTTGCAGATAAGAATCTAGGGAGGGTTTTTTCGTGGACAGAAATCATACATGAAAACCTTTTCTTATTAAAGTCGCTCTCCTGTCTCCTGTCAGATTACTAACATACATAAAATTCTAAATACAAAATTACAAAACCAGGCAATGCCTCGTAATATTAGAAAGAAATATCTTCGTCACGCTTCAGGTAATTTCTGCCAATGAATTCCTAATTTGCAGAGACAGATAATTTGCGGATACAAATAGATGCAGATAAAAATAATAAAACAGTCATGCTACACTATGTTTAGAAAAAGAACTCACACAATATTCTTATCATCTAAATTCAAACTTTCAAGAGTAAATCCACAGTAACCGCTCCATGATTGGTGTGCTATAGCATAGCTATACCAGAACTCGAACATCCGGGATCTGATGCCCATCGAGTGTTTTCGCCCGTACACCTTGATGACGACAAGCCCACGAGTGAAATACAAATAAACACACTGAATACGCAAATAAATATTCCTTTCCGTGCTCTGATGCACGCCCAATAATAATACACCTATCATTATCCTCCAATATACTCGTTGTTTGATCTGCACTGTTATCAGCTATCACTCTACAACTATATCATGCATATTATTCTTTACAATTATTCTTTCTTGATTGCTACATCCGATAAAACTACGAAAACGTAAACAAACAAAAATACTTTATTAAAAAACAGTAAAAACCACCCACGCACCGGTTAGCAGCCAAATAAATGGAAAATTACTCGATCAACCAACAGCACCGGTAAAATGCAAATATAAGAAAACTTGATTCATCATTAAAATACTATTATGTACACAATTGTTAGTTTCAAGGCAATAATGGCAGTACTGAGATACAAAAATAACCGGCTGAGTAAAAATTCTAATAACAAGCCCAAGCGTTTGCAAAACATACATATATTTCAAAATCACACAACTGAATTCGAAGAACTAAATACTAAAACGAGCACGATACTACGCGCAAATATGATAGCAGAAAGGGGTGAGCGGCGAAAACATTGCCAACATATGGAGCGTGTGAGACGCGCGGCTTCTGCGCTGTGTGCCAGCTGGTATTGTGAACCTTTTGCAATGATGATTTTTCAGCGGATCAACTCATATAGAATGAAAATTCAATACTAACTATTAAAATTATAGTAGCATTCCAAGACTATAGCCATGGGTATCAATGCTTATCTCCTCTGACAAAATCAGCATATAAATTAACTAAAACCAAGAAAAGGCATAGGATAATTGGTCCAATTATGGCTCCCTGAAGTCCCAGCCAGTACATTCCACCGATAATTGATAGGCCGGTCACATATGGATGGGAATACCTATAAGGATCTATATAAATAATAATAATTAATAATAATGATAATAATAATAATAATAATAATAATAATAATAATAATAATAATAATAATAATAATAATAATAATGGTCTGTTAAATGCGAGCAGAAAAAAACAAGGCGATAATTGATCAACACACCGTTCTACCAGGTTTTATTCGTTTTTTGAAACAAGCTGTTTTAAAAAATCAAAAAACTCCAAAATACACGGTGGTTTTAGAGTTCACAGTATGGGCAGGCTACCCATAGATGTATATTATTATTGTAAAAAAATATATTATTATTATAAAAAAAAAGAAGGACCCACTTCACTTCCGAATAAAACGCGGCATCGGCGAACATCATCGGAGCAATACCCGTCAGCGCAAAGACCAGCGCCGCGGATACTTCGCCGCGCACAAGGTACAACTCGACAATACCGAACACGCACACCACACACGGCGACATTATCGGTATTGCGGCGAAGACAGCAGCAGTCACTAAATCATCAATAAATAAATAAGAAGCCGCCGTCACTAATGGCTTCTCTTCATTCGGGTGGTTCAATAATTCAATACAGATTGCATACCTTTGGATTTGAAATACAAGATACAAACAATCCTAACGATAGAGCTAACAGAAAACAGCTGACCAAAAAAAACAGATGCTACCAAAAAGACTCACGCGACGGCACAAATACAATATTGAGGTCGAACAACGAGTGTACAAAATAGGTGTAGAGTCCGTAGAAGACAGCCATCTTGGCCGAGAGCACGAATACTCCGCTGAAAAGAAGGGGAGCAAGCCAATTACAGTAATCAGTCAAACAATTACAGTAATCAGTCAAACCATAACTCCATATCTACACAACTCATAACCAATGCTCAAGAGTTGCCCTTGTTTTGGGGTTAGTTTTCTCCTTACCTATGAACAGGTAAAGAAAAGAGAACATCATGATTTTCTGGTAGATTCTGGAGCCAGCACCAAAAAATGGGAAACCCACAAAATCGACTGCTCGACAGCCGCGGCCACATCCGTATTCTTCGACGACGTCGAATCAGAAGTCTGAGTCGACAAAACAGAAGTTAGATGAGAAGCCCACTGAATAGGCAACCACGAATCATGCGACGAGGCGAGCAGGTAGTAGACCATAGTGAGGAAGACCGTCTAAAATTACAGTACCATATTATGTGAATCTTCTATGCCACACCGCGGAAAAAATTGCGCCAACCTCTCGCCGCTCACACTAGCTCTATTTCGCGCAGCCGCCAGGAGAATTCGCTCGCCATGTGTCCGCCAAGTATTCGCAGCACACACCAACACCTTCACACTTAAATAGCAACCTCTCTCTCTCTCTCTCTCTCTCAAAAACTCACACATTCAATAATCAGATTCAGAATATCAAGTCCAAATCCGAGTAGGAGTGTGAAGAGGGCAAAGAAAATGCTGGACAGGAAGGCCAGATTTATCGAAAGCACTGCCCACACCGATTGAGCGATCTGAAAGTATAAATATACTCTAAAGTACTGAAACAAATTCTATTTGAATGCTTTCTTTATCTTCCGTTTAATTTTTATAGGCCACGGGGGTCTGACTATATCCACATTGCAGGCAACAGGTGCGAGCACATGCAGCTGCTACGTGTTCCGTAACTACATCTTCCTCGGAATAAGTTTACAATACATGGAAACATTGTTATACACTACAAAGTGTTGTAAGCATGCTCGTCTTGGGGCATCCATTTGATTGTTTGTCTTTTCGATACATGCGATCAATAAACTATAATTTTTATACATTGAAGTCGTACTGTTCAATATTATAGTGCACTAAAGCGGAATACTGTAGATCTCTATTCAATCTAGACTTCTCCATAACATGAATTCTTACGTTTATCAGCGTGTCGACGTTCTCCTTCACTATAAGGATGAGCTCTTCTTTAAGAGCAGCCAGGTCGGTGACACTGAGCAGCTGTTGCATCCAGTCACCCTTTGGGGCTACTGTAAAAGGTGTATAATTAAAGAAGATCACCACCTCGCTTTTTTACATGTATCAGTTTTGAAACATAAAGGTTTTCTGTGAATTTATTAATTCCATTTTGATGTGCATCAACCATCAACACATGACGACAACGGCACACCGAAGCCAAGAGTACACATTAATAATCAGTTAATAAAAATCATACTTACGCGCCGAAGTAGCTGAAGGCTGCGGTGCATTATTACGATCCTCCCACATTTTGTAGATATTATCGACAATCTAGAAAATAAACAAAATTGAACATAAAATTAGGTTTATAAACGGCGGCTAACCCTGACCTAGGGTACTTCGGTATCGCTTCTTCCATAGTACAATTACATATTTTTTTTTACTATGCAGCGAGGAAACTAAATTAGCGTCAGTTGCCTATTGGGTATACTGAGAATGTTACATTTTGTTAGGTGGTTTGCATAGCTGTCGCTAACGAAAGCTACTTTTGATAGATGACAAAAAAAGTGAGCTTATGGTTGGAATAATAGTGTAGAAAAAAGAACAACAACCCACGATTCGTCTTCAAGCTCCCTCACCTTATTCACTTGTTCCTCCAGTACATCTGCTCGATGTGGGTCCTGAGTGTCAACCAATCCACGCACCTTCGACGCCAGCAATGTGCGGCCTTGTTGATAGGCCTGAAATGATAATTACAATTATAAGCAATTGACGAATAATTACAGGCCTTAAACAAAACAATCGCTACAGGCTTTCGGCCCTTAGACTCCATCAGAATTAACAAAGCCAAGTCTTAATCGCTCGTCCTAATATTGTTCCGGTATAAACATGACCGTGACGTAGCATCATTAGTCCAACTAGATAAAGACGTCCCAGTTCAGTCTTATTGTTAGGGTAGTCCTGGTATAAAGCTGTCCTAGTATTGTACTAGTACGAATCCCAACCTGCTGCACATAATCATCGATGTCAATGTCGTTGTTCTCGAGCTGCTCCTCAGTATAATTAAAGGCAGTGGCCAGCCAATCGGGCCGCGAACTGATCACATTAGAGGCAAGACGAGCCAGGTGAACCTATCAAAAATAGAACTTACGAGAAATTAAAAAAATGCGTAACCACACCTACATCTTATGATTTTTTTCCTTTTTCTCTAAAAAGTAATCTAAACCACCAAATTTTTATAATTTCTGTTAAAAAGTGCTCTAAAAAGTTTCACCGGCTTGAGTGCTACGGTAGTTGCAGCCATACACATAGAGGTATTAGAAAAGCGCTTCGGTTTTTCCCGAACTTTCAAAAACAAAACCCTACCGTCTCATTGTGAAGTTGAACTCCAGTGAAAACAAGACATGACACCGTTCCGAGGGCAAGGAGGGTCATCACAACTACGGAGGAGAGCACGTCCATCTTGTGGAGCAGAGACGAGATCAGCAGCTGGTCAGAGGTGAAGAGAACCTGAAATTTTCTCGTCAACCAACTTACACGCTCGTACTTGTACTTATTATTTTTCGATTATAATTGCAATATATTAAACCACTAAAGTTAGGACTGTCCTCCCAGGACCTAGGAATAGAACAGAAATATTAGCAAATGTCAAATGCTCGTCTTTTTTTAACCTAGTTCACCTTGATCCTCCCCTTTGGATGTACTTGATATATGTTCAATTTGGCTATACTTTGGTTCAAAATTCCCTTTCAGATGGTATATCTCCTAGAGTTCTTAGGGTGCCGGTAACTTTAACTACAATTACGGTAGCTTAAACAAGGAGCACGTTGCCAATAAAGCCGATATAGGACCATATCCAGCACCTCTCCCTCTCACTGGAATTGACTGGAAGAGTATAATAAAATGTACAGTAACCCAATATCTACACGCACCAAAAAAACGAGTCCCAGAGGCCAACCCCGCTCTCGTCTCCATTTATCCAATGCTAGGTTCGTAATGCCCAATACTCTTCCTCAATGGCCCAAATGGCCCTCAGTAATTACCCAACCCGAATGCTTTGAGAACATATACATACATAGAGACAGACAGCTGAATGTGGCATGTACATGATATGCCTCCCAACACATCAGAACATTTCCGAGTCGAATTGACAAATACATTTAGCCGTCCTATTTTTCTCGTTCCGCAATGAATGTGCCTTTATGATATTTTTGGATTTGATAAATTATTCATGGTGCATACATGACATTCATTTCTTTTTCTCTTTACACTTTTCTCAATAGATGATTCCCCTTTTTTTTACAAGATTTCAATTGTTAATCACTTTGAATACTATTTGCTCTATTATTACTGGTACCGTTGAAGAACTATTGTGGTATATTATGATGTGACATCCCTTCCAACAATGACATCCCGTCGGATTTGACATTTTGACAACCACATTAACTTCCATTTGTCGTTTGTAGTGAACGACTTGTCCCGTGTACGACTCTTATCACAACGCTATAATAACCTATTCCTATGACACCCTTAACAATGCATGTGTCATGGGGTGTCATGGGGCATCACCTCGTGAACCTGCGACCTATTCATCCTTCCACTATTCCACTATATTTATCACTCTAAAAGAATCACAAAGAGAGGCGAGAGAGAGAGAAAAATAGAAAGAGAAGGGAGAGCCCAGAGATAGAGAGGACAAAGAGAGAACTAAAGAGATCGACAAGTTATTCATTGAATAGGCGGTGCCTTTCTGACGGGACCTTCTTCCGACAAACCCATTACTGCGAATCTATGCAGTGCAGAAGCAACCACCACAAATCGACTATTCTGAGCGATTCTAACCGCCTAACGCTCTCTTTTCTCTCTCTCCTTCTGCTCTCTAAACCTCTCGTTCTGCCTCTCTGACCTCTTTATCACTTGCTTTTTCATAGTGCATTTTGACAATATCCTATGATGTCACTATAAGTTCAAGTCGGAAGAACACTCCAATCAATACACTTCGCGACATCTTCTGCTGAGGATTTGTTTCTAATAGATAATTTATGCCCTAGAAGCATACAGTTACAGGTTACAGGTAATGAAAGCTAAAGTTACTGTAGTTCTAACCTCGGAGTTAAGAAAAAGGTGACGGCGCGTCCATCTACAGTATCGCTTTAACATAAACCAATTTTCCATGAGCTTTCATATATGCGACTTTGAGGATTGGATATACTGTGAAGGTGAAGTTCCGATTTACTGTTTTCAATTACAAACTAATAATAGAACAAATTCATTTTCATTCAATCCGATACCCATATTCTCCACTCGACCGTAGTTTTTCCCAAAAACCAAATGCCAAAACCTACGATAATTTCAATAATTCCGAACTGGTCGCATATGAAACAATGTCAGCATACATATGTATGTGAATGCGTAAAATGTTTACTCTGTCGCAGAACACTTGCGACTTCCGCGTTCAGCCATTTGCATAACACATATATATTCACGACGAACCACTTATTCACTCACGCTAAAACCCGCATTGGTCCATAGTAAGAAAAATATGTCAGAATCAGCAAACAAGTTGTACTTTGCAAATCTTTTAGCATGGTTCCGGAAACAGAACCACGTATCAACATAACATACTTGTTTTTCTTTACTCATAACCCCCATTGTCAAAAAATGAGTGCATAATAGTCCAACGGTCCTGCAACCGGAGTTATACTGCATTTTCTTGTGCTATCACATAGGAGTAAGTGTAATTCGCCACAGGCGTCGGTCAAATTATGCACCCACACCGCCTTTCAATGAACTTGTAATACTCAGGACTTCTCGAAAAGAATCTCGAAAAAGCGTGGATAATTTTTCAATCACAGCAGAGCAGATACCCAATTGGCCTCGGGCGCAATTTTGCAATTTGGTATACGCAGTATTCAAACACTACATTCGCTCCGCACCACTGAATTCGCCCAGTTCGAAGAGGACCTATTACGTACTGAGTTTTCAAAAATTTGAATTCGCACGCACAACGGCACAACCTAATACTTAGACATGTTCCGAAAGCCATCTGTATCTTTACTATTGATCTCTTATGTGTAATCGCCATCACGCCTAAAGAAACATGTAAGTGTAAGCAGCTCCGCACTTGGTTCGTGTCTAACCTTTTAAATTTCTACTGTGTACATATTCGCTACGGACGTGCTCCTATGCAGCATCCCTTCTAAGCTACAATAGCTCAGGGTTAATTCTTTTTTCCGAATCGCCAAAATCCTTTTCTTTGTGCGTTCTTTCTCAAAATTTCTCAATTTCTTTCAATTGTTCGGTTGTTTTTACACCTTCGTCTTTGTTATACTCTCTCCACCAAAACCTTTTCCATATGTGGAAATAATATAATAATCGGACTTCTCATTGAATGTGCAAGTGCATGTTGAATTGCCTGCAGCGTGCATGAATAGAAGTCAATCAGTGACAATACATGTTGTGCCGCTCAACTCTTTGTTGTGAAAAGGAGAAAGAAAAGAAAAAACGTGGTTTGAGAAACTTCAAATCCCAGTAAAAACAGGAAGTTCTAGATGTGTGAACTTAATCAAAGGTTACAAAATCGTCATGTAGCAATTGTAAGCTAACCCTTAACTATCCGCACAATCCGCTACAGGGGAAAAACAATTCCCACAGTTCCAATCAAAATAACAATAAACAAGTTATTACACTACTATTATCATTTGGTCTTCTGCTTCGAACCCACTATTCAAAATTCTATCATGTTCCTTAATTCCATTCACTCACAATCGATCGGACGGTGCTCGTGCTTCTTCGCCTTTTTGCTTGAATATTATGCTCTTCCGCAGGTGAATTCCCCCGAAAAAGAGCGAATTTCGAGAATTTCGTCATCAATTGATGTATGAACATTTATTTTTGAATTTGATGGTTATTGCTCGGCAAGGTCTTTGAATGCAGACCAGCAAACAGACCGCCGTTCGTATTTACCTTTCGTTTCTTATTAAAAAGTGTCAAAACTGCACTTAATTGGACTTAGCTTTCAGGAGACCACGGGGGAACTAGCCGCATGAAAGCACCGAATTTATTTCGCAATTTCGCAGCTTTATATCTGTAATTACCCGTCAGGTTGTCTTTCTTATATTTCACTAATTAACACTTGTTTCGTTTCTTTGTTCGCACCTTCGTGATGTAATTAATAAATTATCATCCTCGCTTACACAGAGCACTCTAACCAATCCTCCCCAATTATATGAATCCGCCCTTGGGCCATTATTATTGATTGTATATTGAGCATATCACCACCTCTTCTGTACCTCGTCTGTCTATCAAATACAAGCTACCGCAGTCAATCAACGCGTTTCTGTCTACCGTATTACCATACAATATACCCTAATCGTTACAACTGTTCACATTATTCCAAGCATTCTTGCCCAATTAATCGATCCTCTTTCAGTCAACCAACCAGAATGCAATGATTGTGAGCCTCTTCTTATTCCCCTTTTTGATAGAAAGGGTGCATGGTATAAATCCAGTCCCCTGTTTTGGTAGGGATTGCCTGCCCGAAACAGCCCCACGGATATGCAGGGCAGACGGATCAAGACTGCCCAATCTTGTCGAGTTAATCATGCAAAATTATAGTCGGTGAGTTGAGTGACGTTTTCATTATTATTTTAATTACTATCTTCATTTTCATATTAGGATTTTGCAATAACCTAAACCAATAACTAGCGAACGGCGGTGGTTGTACTATACAATTCCGTCCGCGTTTCAACATTCGTTGGAAAGGTTTATATGTTTATAGTTTATACTCTTCGAGAGAGTGCATCACCGCTTTAAACGCGTTATTTTTATTTACTAATTTGCTAGAAGTGAGATTCCCGACAACCTGCCCGTTCCCGTACAAGTCGAAGTGACTGTTCAAGATATCACGGAATTATCAGCGCTCAGCAACAGCTTCACTGCCGATATATGGTTCAGGTAAGCTTTTAGCCAGCACGTACAAATCTAAGGTCAATGTAACTTCCGCCTAGTCAACAGTCTCGTTGTTCCCACCAACACCATGGTTTATGGCCATGGTATGGTAACAAAGTGAGTGTTGCCGTCACGCTGGTACGTAGATACCATTACCATTTACCGCAACACAGTATGTCCAAGTACATCAGCACATCGCTCTCTACGATAATCTATAGATTCTGGGTACGGCTTATTTTCTATCGGACACTTATAAAAACTAAAAACCCAATCTTTCAGCGCAATATGGCACGATCGCCGGCTTGCTTTCCACCACCTAGACCCGTGTCGGGCCAATTTGTCTTTCGATGACAATTTTGAAAAGGTGGGTTCTGCTTCTTGTTTATATCCAGTAAATGTTATGTAATAGGTATCTATTCAAGTATATTTAGGTAATCTGTTCATCCCTCAGTACATACCTTTTATCACATCATTGGTTTACGCGATTCACTGGTTGGCATGTCTCATAAATTATCGTACCACCCAGCACCCAGAACACAAGGTTCAGAGAACAATCAACCCCCGCTTTCCATCGCATTCATACGTACTTAGATGAACAAGTAGGATGAAAGAGCAAATAGCAAAGACTACATAAATTACGCACCAGAAGCCCAGAGCAAGCTAGAGGCTAGACAGCGAGAGGAAAGAAGAGGGCTACAAAGAGAGAAAGAGAGAGAGAGAGAGAGAGAAAGCTACGGAGTGAAATAGCGAGAAATTAAGAGACAATGGAGGTGGATGCTAAGTGAGTCAGAAGTAAGAACTATAACGTCTTCGCGCAACAAACTACTCCTAAAAAATCACAAGCCAGCGCAATCCCCATGGTCATTTACCATCCAACCATTCACCATTCCGTCTCTATCATTCTCCATAACAACCTTTAAAAAAATGTACATAGCTCTTTTGCACATGATCTTTGTACGCACAAAACCGCGGTCCCAATTCGGCACATAAAGAATTATTATGGGGAGATTGGAATAACGCATGAGAGCGCAATTACTACATGTAAGAGGAACAATAGACGAATAGACTGGAAAACTCTGATGCCCAGGAAACAATCAAAAATGAAGGTATAAGAACGTGAGACGAAAAAAGATGGGGCAAAAGCAGTTTCGGTCTTGTCAAACCTCAAACCCGAGAACCGGTTACCCCTGCGTTCCGTGTGCATGTATTGCGTGCGCAGTACTGAACTCAAAAATCGTACAATATACAATGCGAAACAACGAAATTTCACCAAGTTGGGTGGTGCGCCAGTGACGCGCACACGGGCGGGGAAGGGTGTACAAACAGTAATGATATAATGCACAGGTGCGCCAAGTTAGCGCCACGCATTTGCCACCCACCTTAAATCCTCCCTAAAAACTCTAATTTCAGCTCCTCTGGTCGCCAAACGTCTGCCTTGTCAACACAAAGAACACACGTGTGCATAGTTCTCCAAAGGCTAACGTCCTGCTCATGTTGATGCCCAATGGTACCGTGTGGCTCAATTATCGAGTAGGTCAACATTCAACTTCAACTCATAATGTAGATCTTGCACAAAGGGATCTTCTTGGTAGTATCATGCTCCAGAAGTCTCGAATTTAATATAGGTCATGTCATGTAATACTAATCCGTTACTACCATAACTAGAGTACGATAATGATAATGGTAAGCTATCCGTAACTTCAGGTACGAGTTTCCGCCCCTTGTGATATGGACCTCACTCTCTACCCGTTCGACGGCGCCGCTTGCCAGCTCGTTTTCGAAAGTTATTCATACAACACAGCAACTGTCAAGGTTGGGTCATTTTAATCTATCATAAAAGTAGTATAGCTTATCATCATGCATGTACACTTCTGTTTTACTCAACATTGATTATTAAACCTAGTCATATACGGCTAATTAATAAGTCCCCATCTAGGTTGATTGGATGCCAAGTCCAGTAACAATCGTACCCGGAATTGAACTATCCGATTTTACTCTGCTAGGCGCCAAAGCTTTCAAGCACACGGAGGTTTGTGTCTTTCACTTAGAAATGAGCTCCGAATGCGTGCGAATGTAATTTGTAACTTAAGTATAAACATAAGTTAGGCATTCAGGTAAACGTGTCAAATCCACTACTTACGCGAACACCAACATATTTAGGTCTACAAAGCCGGTGAATGGTATCGATTGACAATCGAGATGCGATTCAAACGAGAATACAGCTATTACATCTTACAGGTAGGTCTGGCCAAATAATTCAAATAATTCTTTCCCGTAACCTAAACTCCATACATTAGTACTACTGACTAGTACAAAATTCTCTAACCTGTCTCATACCAACCAGCCAGTGGAGCTTCACTTAGGCGTCCGCCAGCCTAATCTAATAAGGCCGTTACAACACCAACACCAACTCCCAATCAATTCACAGTCCCCAGTGTTACACGTTACCTCTACCATAATCTACTAGAACCTAAGAAAGACTTAAGACTAAGGTCCAAGCCTTACCGCCCAACCCCTTCCAGATGTACGTGCCCACCTACATCAGTGTCTTCATCAGCTGGATCGCCTTTTGTATTGACAGTAAAGCTCTACCGGCCAGAATCGTACTCGGTGTCAATTCACTCATGTCTCTAACGTTTCAGGTAAACATATTCGCGGGTGTAATGTATGAGGGGTGTATGTATGTACGTAAACATTGTAAACTACCGTAAATACATCAGGGGTAATACGGTACATACCGTACGCGCACATCATAAATACAAATCTACGACTATTATTTCAAAAGATTCAAACAGGTTCAAACTATCAATCACAATTCTCACTTTTCAGTTTGGTAACATTATTCGATCCCTGCCGCCAGTTTCATACATAAAGGTGAGAAGTTTTCTCAATTCTTTCCCGTATAGGCAAACAAAACTTGTGAATCATTCCTATCATAAACAGCGAGACAGAGGTGAGTGGAAAGAGACGGAAGAAAACGAACGAGAGACTACAAACTACAAAAACTATTATACCAATAAATTATCCTAAAAAGACATTGTCCCAAATGGTTGGTAGCTAAAAGTAATACAGCAAACTCATGAAACTGTAGAGCACACTTTCAAGAAGTCGTCCAATATGGAAAAAGAAATGTTATTTAGAATTAACAGCAACTACAGCCCCCCCCCATTCCCTCAAATCCTTGCTAATCAGTTGGATTAATTATATACCACGCTGGACTAAGATAATCAACTTCAGGCAATCGATATATGGATGTTCACTTGTGTGGCATTTATTTTCGCCTCTTTGCTCGAGCTGTCTTTTGTGGCCTATCAGGTAATATCACAGAGTATTACCATTGTTTAAAAATGGTATGGAAAACCGTCTGACAATCTGGTCCTTCAGCTTCATGAACCATGACAAATCCTATGGTAGCATCATAAAAGAGGGTACCATGTTTACAAATTGGTTAGTATACAGTAGTACGCTTCAGGTTCCGTTCTTCAATTTTAGCTTACAGTGAGAAGAGAGAGTTTGATCTTACCATATAACTTTCAATGGTCTTATTCTATTCAGGATAAGAAGCTAACGCTCAAGTCAATGAAGAATAGTTTCACTTTCGCCGCTTTGATCAACTTCATACGATCACTTGACCCATTTACAGTAAGAGAAACAGTTGGAGAGGTAAGAAACATTGCAAATTAAACAAAACAATTAGGGAATAAAACGATTTGTAAAATTAATATATAAAGATATATGAAAGGAAAAGTAAAAACCGGGCGGAAAAGGAAATAGATAATTCCATGATTCCAAGTGCACAATACGCATCCTCAATTACCATGATCTACTTCACAGAAAAACTCACCTACTAACACGTATAACTAATGTAAGCCACTAACAATAAGTCACTAAGGTCAAGGTCTTAAGGCATCAAATTTTCATACAATTTAAGGTTCACGACACTGAAGGCCCCACAGAGCGCCACGCTCTCACCGTGGAAGACGTTAAACAACAGAAGAGGGAATTCTTCCAGAGGAAGAAGAATCAAATATACGACTTTGGTACAAAAGTGGATCGATTCTCATTTTTCGCCTTTCCAATGGTCAGTGCTGATATGTCAATGTTTCATCTGATTGATATAGCGATTGAGTTATGTTTATGACTGTTAGACTGTTACAGTGTTACCGCAGTTCAGTAGAACAATTAGGCTAAAAATTATGCTAGTTGCCTACTATAAGAAAACCCAGTTGAATGAAAGAAATAATTAGCGTACCACGGTGATCTCTAGGACCTGGGCAATACTAGCAATGACTGGCTTTCCAGAAATTCCAACATTGCCAAGAACAACTATATATATCACGCTAAGCGTTACATAACCTTACCTTAGGTAAGCTACCAGCTACGGTACGGTATCATTAAAAGTACGAACCAATAACTTTCAGAGCTTCTTTGCCTTCAACGTTTGGTACTGGACCTACTACTTAACCAGATGAAGCTACGAATTCTAAGGACACACAATCACAAAATTCCTTCAAACAAGCACATCGAACGCCAATACGGGTAGAATCCTAACCGGTTCGGAGAAAGCGTGTCAAATAAAGTATATTTGTCTTTTACTCTTAGCGGAAGCGGAACTGGTTCGTGCGCAATTTTTTTACCAGTGTTATAGCAAGCAGGCGAACGATATAAAGTTACTAAGTTCACCGAAAAAGTCGTAAACGACGTAAACCATGAAAAGGAAACACAAAGGAACACGGAGCAGGAAAAAGATAGCCCCAACGTGCGAGTAACTATGACATCGGTAACAAACATATCAACCACCAACCTTCACAAACTGTCTGAGTGGTCCGGCCACTGTAACGTTGACAACCTTGTCAATTTGTGGGGATAATTTCTCCCAAGCGCTTCCAACTCCAGAAGAAACAGCGCTGAAGACACCGAGAGCGTCTCCTGAAATAAAGGATTGAGAACGAGGTTTAATTTAACCAAAAATGATGTTATTTATCTAGAAGAACACAACAATTACACGAAAAGGTTGAAACACAAATGCAAAAAAAAACCAGAAGAACAGTCCCAACTTCACAAGTAACACTTTTCCCACAAAGAACGGCGAGACAGACTCAGACCGCACAAACGAGTGTTTTCACTTTTTACATGAAACGATGAAACTCTCAAATAAAAAAACGTACCTAGTCGTCGCAGCACAGCAATGATGAAAGGAATAAACACAAAAATGAGCGAGAAGTCATGCCGGACAACCCATCTAAATAGAAACTCAATAAAAGAGGTCATACCATGCCATTTCAAACTCGAGACTCCATTTTGAGTCTTAAAAACAAAGGTTTACCAAGATTCAAATGTTTTTTACTTCTCAAGGTAAAATCTGTAAACACTCGTACAGAATTCAGTTTCACAAGTTGTCACTAAAAGAAAAAAACGACTAAAACAGCCAACAAACTTACAACAGCGCACAGAGAGCAGCAACTATTTGAATGAATGAGTCGCTCGAAATAGCCGAATCAAATGATGTCGTGGTGACGTCGACAACTTCTAAAGGAACAATTCACTAGCACATTAAGTCTTAAGTTTAAATACAGGACCGGCACGGCATGGTATAGAAAGTCTGTCTCAAACCTCAACACTCTAGCTACTAGTAAAATCTCAGTTTCTAATCTTGCGCACCATCTCAAGACCTTATATTCGTACACTTTACTGGGGAAACTGTCGTAGGACTATGAGTATAACGCGCACGTCTTCTTTTGCGAAACGCTCGTGAGCCGGAAGCGCGCCACTTCTGTTTTGTGGTAGCCCAGTATTGCAAGTTACACCTTCTTGCAAACACCTACCAACTGTCGGCTCCTTTGTTCTCAGCTTTTCCTCCGTTTCATCAAGGAGTTTCTGTGAGTCGGCACCGTCTTTGCTTGGTTCTGGAAATGGTGTGTGCTTCAATATGTTTCAATGACAATGTAACATGTTCTATCCGCTCGTATTGTATTGCATCACGGAACACGGCTCATAACAAGCCCAACGCATCAACCATCTCCGGATTGGCTTTGACTATCTCCGGAGGCAAATGCAAATATATAGATTTGGGTGAAACGTATCAGTGGTAATTTACGGTTCGACTCACAACTAAGCGACCATCTCCGGAATTACGCATGGAAATTATAGCCTGCCAAAAAGACAGGAAAACGAACCTTCAGTCGTCGCCTCGTCGTCTGAATCCACACGAATAAGTCCAGCAGAAATAGCAATCAGAATACCCGCAGCACCTCCGAAAACGATCACGCGAAGGGGACCGAACCACTGTGACAGAAATGACAGCGCATATACCCTAAAAAAAAATAACAGTCGTACAGCCTTCCTCACTTCAGGGAAGAAACTGTTGTCAAAAAATGGTGCGGAGCGAGTTCGATCCCGTGTCACTATCACCGGTTTGGATAGTGCGCTCTCCAGGTTAGGCACAACCAATGCTGATCTTTCCCTAGCAAAACGTATATATACAGACGACTCGTTAGCATTATCAACGCACCCACCTAACTTACAAAACATCCAAGGAACGCTTATACACTATATGTTTGGTAAAGGAGAAATATCGTGTTTTGGAATAAATTATAGAGAAGTCGACTGTATTCTACGTATTTGTATAGTCGTACTAAGCATAGAAGAGTCTACCTATTCTATGTATTTGTATTGAAAATATAAATGAACCTAGAGATATCGCCAAACATTTTTTTCAAAAAACCAACCAAATCGGCAAAGACAGTGTTCGTGCGAGTTTCTTGTTAATCGTTCCTCGTTCCTGTACGTAAACCCACGCAGCATAAGCAAGGAAATACACGACGATCAGAGGAAATACCTGAATTGTGGGGAACTTAGTCAATTTCTATACATAGTGTTGCTTCGCTCATATAGCTAATTAGCAGTATAGTAATTAATAATAATTAATAGCTAATTCGAGAAATATGTACATATCCGAGAGTTCGAGTGTCTCGCAAGTAAAATTCACTTCTTATATTTTGCTTGTAGCTGTAGCTGATCACACCGTAACACGCTTACAGAAAATTATGGTAGTAAAATAATAAAAATGTCTCACCCAATTATTGCTGAAGAAGAGAATGAAGGAATCCAACAAAGAATACGCATAACCGGCCCATCGAATAATATACAGAAAAGTTCTTTCATAGGAAAGAATCTTTAGGATGATGTAGGCACTCATCACATAGGCTCCGATGTGGCTAAAACAGAACATATTACCAAGATGGTAAGGACATATCTGAGATCTAACACCATCGAAATATGACATATATAATAGAATCATGAAAGATTTAGCTTCTAAAAACCACACTTGTGGGAAAATATAGCTTCACATTGTCTGCATATGGTTCCAATACCTCACATGTCTAACACGACGAAGTATAATAAAATCTAGAAACATATAGATTTTGAAAACTAAACTATCGACATCTACGGCAAACACAGCTATGTATAGATATCATTACTTTTACCTATTACGTAGATAGTAGAAAATAACAGAAAAACACAAAACTGTTAACATAAACTGTAAAACTGACCTCACTGCGGTTGCGTACACAAACTCGGAGACGTTATACAGCAGTTTGTATGGAGATGTCAACATGGCAATCACAAAAGGTGTATCGGTGTCTTGGAGCCCACGAAGGTAGCCTAAACGTGAACAAAAATAGAATTTCAAGCGGTACGGACAAATGGAAATGAGTTCCCATGTATTGTTGTGCCCCGGCCTAGACGCGCACAGAAAATTTGTGTATAACACATAAAACTTAGGAATTAAGAACATAAACCAAGACGAAATAAAACCGCTCTTAAAGGGAATATGTATGCCCTTTTTGAAGTTAAGCTGTATTAATAGAATGTGTGTTCCTCATTAAGGAAACAACAACAAAAATTGTTAAAAGTTTCCCATTTAAAAGAAAATGATTTTCAAAGTTCATCTTTTCCATAGTAAACGCGTTGCTTGACCCCCTGGCTTACACGGCAGTGCTGATGGAGCAAAAATTTTTGCATATGTGTGCATACATCGGCATATAGCATGCAACAGCGACATATTTGCATGCAAATGAGAATATTCGAATTTACATATTCAGTCGCCTACTTAAATTCATGTCTGGTGTGGAAACTCTAGTTTCGCAGTTGTTTTGCTCATTTTGAGTGCCTACATATTCCCTTTAAAGTAGGTTGACATATTGTCCGAAAAAAAGCATATCACCATGTACTATACAACCAGAAAAAATATCTCTAGGACCCCTACAGGCTATAAATCTATGTGTAAAATTACGCATCAACCATCTCCGGAGGCAAATGCAAATATATAGATTTGGTTGGGTGAAACGTATCAGTGGTAATTTACGGTTCGACTCTCAACTAAGCGACCATCTCCGAAATTACGCACGGAAATTATAGCCTGGACCCCTAGGGTAAGGTACAAGTGAAGCTCGAGAAAAGCCAACCTTAAAGCGAAGTACCAGCCGGTTTTTTGGAACGCATCGCGGACAGCCGAATTCTTACGTATGTATGCAATGTTGCTCGAATTTACATCGATTTTTTATTCTAATTTATGTTCATTTGTATATGATGCATAAGAATGCTGGTGTATTAGGTGTGTTTCAAGAACCGGCCCGTATTTCGCTTTAATCTACTGTATATCTGAATATGTGAACAGCAATAAAGAACATACATTGTGTGATGTGGGTAACCTTGCGCTTCAGAGGAAAGAGTACGGTACCCACAAGCACCGCCCACAACATTGGAAACAGGAACATCGACAGCATATTGTACAGTGCGACGAGGCCGGCACAACCAATTCCCACCTAAAAGAAGTATAATAAGTTGGTGCCAAATGGGATCGGTTTGGAAAGGGTAGTACCATTTTCAGCGGCATAAGCTCTGCGCCAAAACTTTCCTGGCTTGCAGTGCAGCTATCGACTTACTGCCACGATCAACGTATTTAGTTATACGCAAAGGATGTTCGGTACCATATATGCAACATTGACTTTTGTGTCCAGTCCACATATATGGATTCCACTAAAACGATACATGCATGCTATTTTAGATGATTTTCTGATTAAACTAATTCACCCAACGGCAGACACTTACCAAAACAAACATCATAGTGTTGTAGCAGGCAATTTGCAGAGCAGTACACTCCTCGCCCGTTCTGGTAAGGCTACGTATTAGGGCTGAAGGAGTTTCAGCCATTTCTCCTGAAACAGGCAGTAAATTTATTGTGAGCCAGTTTACCATTCCTAAAATTTATATAAAGAAAGCAACGAGACAGAAACGAACAAAACAAAATGGAATGTACCGGGCCCGAGGCCGTATCATAACATATGAATATGAAAACGTAAAAAATCACTAAACATGAAAAAATAGAATCACATAGAGAGATTGACCTGGTACAGTAACGCTGGAAATTAAATTATCATATCACACTATCAACCAACTATCACAGTAGGAAATCAAGATAATTTTGCAAATTTCTGCGCTAGATTGTAACCGACTGCAAAGGTGTATACCATGGCTTCAACGTGAAGCTGCTCACTGTTCTTCTCCACAAATTCCATGACATTATCACACTCAACGAGAATGACCTCAATTGCTTCGGAGTGCCCCAAATTTTGGGTAGGAGTCTGATTTTCCGGAAGATCTCCATCAATACTGACTGTCACGAATTGAACCGAATCATCGGTAAGGCCCGGGTCCAGTCCCTGGATTCCCTTGGAATGGTGGAGCACCTTGGTGACGGTATAACCGGTCTCTTCCTTCATTTCACGGATAGCTGCCGCTTCAACACTTTCACCGTCGTCGATTAGACCAGCAGGGAATTCTAGGCACCATCCCCTCATTGGGATGCGATACTGCTTGACAAACACGAAATATCGCTTCCCATCCTTGCAAAGTGTAGCGATGATATCAACGCCATCAACGGATGTGCCTTCAGGTTTGGTGGTACGGTGAGACGACTGCCACACCCCTTCGTGTTTAGTGACCTTGTCCTTGAAGCGAATCTCCTTAGTTTTTAACCATCTTCCCGAATACAGCATCTTTTCATCCCAAAGTTCATAAGGACACTCGTCGGGGCGCATCTCAAACATTTGAATTTAAGCAGTTTAAAAGAAAACAGTCCATAAGGCACCATAAAAAGTCTATGGATTCTAATATAACACTATATATGATTGCAATAGTCGAGTTAACCAAAACATGGAGAAAGAAAAATTGTGATATGAGCACGCAAATCAATCGCAAGCAGGATAAAAACGTATGCTGGCAAAGTGCACTCAACAGCTGTGTTCTCTTTTTGTGTCTTCCATCTCCTCGAAATTCGTTCTCTCTCGTCGTTCCATGCGAGACCTTTTTAAAAAAAAGTGCCTTCTGCAATTTGCATTTTTCTTGCATTTATTTTCTGGCCGATTTGCGCGCAAGAATATAAATTTATTGCATTTATAAATACTTCTTGTCTTCATAATTCATAATATGCATAGAATGTCGATCCTTTTCCCCATGCAGTAGGAAACCGTACCCAGTGAATTTCTTTGTAATTCCCACTCAAGTTCCTTGTATTTTGCCAATATTTCTATTTTTCAGGTTTAATTTCAGCCTTGGTATGGACATAGAAAAGCTGCTTCGTGATCACATTGAAAAATGCAAGAAAGAGTCCGAGCAACCCGAACTCAATAGGTTGGTGTTGGTATCTAGGTTGCGTCGTCAGAGCTACAGTATGAATTAGCTTGTGATGCATAATTTTGTCGTAAAATTGGTATTGTAAGCAAAAGTTCTTGCAGTAGTTTTGGGGCTTTGCCCGTGGTAGTTTAGTTGTGTGTTAGTTAAGCAACCCTAAAGGTTTTGTGCTGTAAATGCAAGAAAATGGCTTAGAACATTCGTAGTGTTTTGCAAACGTTTTTTTTTAGATTGACGGAGTTGCGAATTGCAATTGAGTGGTGCAAAGAGAAATTGCGAGAAGAAAGTGTGGGAAGCGATAATGAAAGAATTGGTTCGGATACCTTCAAAAGAGAACTCTTTGACAAATTGGTTCAGTTGGGACTGGAGAAGCAATCAATACAGGTGAGTTCTTGTGGACAGCCCTCATTATTTTCTAAAACTTAGCTTTCTTGGTTTAAACCTTGTAGAGTTAAATTAAACTTTCCTTGCTAAACTATTTTGTGATTTTTGTTTCGTTTTATTGACTTTTTTCATTTGGCTATGATTTATAACCTTTTGAATTCCTTGAATTGAAGTAATGAACAAGTGTGAAAATATATGTGGCGGTGTCCTCGTAACCGAACATAATTGGTATTTACCGATTATGAATTATGATTTGTGGCTACTTATATGTAGACACTGAAACATTGCTTTTGTCCTACAGCGACTTTTTTTGGTTAAATTTTATTTTAAGGACCCCAGTGAGCCGCCTAAAGAGGAGATAACACAGTTCCGCGGGCACGATTTCGTTCTACAACCAGCTAGAGGTATTTTTTTTTTTAGTTTTTTTACTATTCCTTTTTTTCTGCGGTATTATAATGATCATTCCTTCTTTCTAGAGGAAAGTGTCTTGCAATTGGTGTCGTAGTTTAAACCCGAGCTCACCACCGCAGCGATTTGTAAGCACAACTGCGCGACATTTGATAAATATGCATATTTGTGTGTAACAGCATAAGATTATTATGTCAGTTAACTGTTGGTTGAGATCATCAAGTATTAGATCTCTGAGTGGGTGATAGTTTCTCTCGTATATTTCTTTTTTTTTTGTTTGTTTATTGTCTGTCAAGGGAAAATATGAGCAGATAGACAGTATTCATTTCACTTGTTGATCAATTGCAGTAACCCTTGATAATTACAGGTCGGAATCCTTGTTGTGAAGTGTGTATGGGAACAATTTGGCGACTCGTGCAATCATGGAGACGTTGCAAAGGTATGTTATTGTTGAGATATAGAATTTACACAAGTTTGCATATGAAAAAAACTTACTTTATCATTTTTGATTTTATACGAATAACGAATAAGAACGTCGGTGTACGGGAAGCTAGGCTATTGAATATGAACATAGCATACAATCTCATATATTTGGGAAAGCTAGAAAACCATTGTTCACTGACAAGCGCACTAGAAAAAGTGAATGAAACTCATAGTTTGTCTTTTCATAATTTTTCAGGTTGCGGTCTGCGCGCGCACGACAAATGCACAGGGGAAGTGCATCGTGATTGTGCTGCATTACAGGCCAGCTCATCGGAGTTTCAGTTCGACCTTGCCGTGAGTGTTAGTTAATTTTTTTTGTTTAAACAAGAACTGTATAGCATTAGTCAAGGTAGATATTCGAGCATTTACGACTCCCGGGATAGACATCAAAGACACATATGTAAAATAGTCTTTGCTGTCAACGTATAACATTAGTCTCATAATGCATGTGTTCGTGTTTACGCTGCTAAAACGAGGAATACAATTTATTTGGGATTATCAACGAAGGGCCTTGGCGGAAGTGGCACGGATCTGTTGACTAATTAAAATATTTCATCAGATTTGCGACGAGAAGTCCTTATTCGATCAGGATTATAAGTGTCACGAATGCGGACAGGAATTGTGCTTTGGTAAATCTTATCTATAATTGTGGTAGCATTTTTGCGGGACTTAATCACCTGATGTGAAACCAACTAACCTGACCAACTCTGCGTAACACTTGGATTTTGTTGCTGAATTACTATATTTTTTGTTTTCCAAATGCATTTACCTTATAGATAAAGGATGAAAAGATGTATATGTATAACGAGTCACGAGCAATATATTGAAATGTTCCTTTTATAAGCTAGTGTTGTATTTGTTTTGTTAATCGTGTTCTTTTATTTCTAGAATCAGGCGGGGCTCGTGAACCGCGGCTCTGCTGCCTGACTGGTTACTACTATTGTACACTTTGTCATTGGAATGATATGTGGCCTATTCCTTCACGTCTAATTGTCAATATGGACCCGACTAATTACCCGGTGTGCAGAGCGTCGAAGCAATTACTTGCAATTGTGCAGAATAAGGTTTGTTGTTTTAGTTAGTTGGATTGTGCATTCTAGTTAGCTTTTACACGAGTATTACGTTAATTACGTTCTCTGGCATTATCTCATTATTTACCTACCATGCTCAAAGGTCACAGAATTTACGTACGCGGTACTTACATTCTACTAATACATTATAACTTTAATACTAACAGTTACGTCTTGCAATTATATATAACCAGCCGTTCGAAGAGCCCTACGGGCTCTTTTCTGACTGGAGGAATCGGCCTTCGGCCGATTGTTTCCCTATTTAAAAAAAGGATTGCTACAATTTAAAAAGTTAACTCTCGTCTCTTTCTCCTCCCACACATTCACACGTCTCTGCTTGTGGAAACGTATAATAATCAGTTTGGATCACCACTCGACTAATGCCACCATGCAAATTTGCTATTGAAGGTGCTGTATGTAGGGCAGAGGATTATCCTTGTCATAAGCTAGCATAGCTCAGCAGGTAGAGCGTTTGACTGTGAGGCGAGAGATTGGGTGCTGCTGTGGGTTCGAATACCGTCAGCGGCAAAGATTTTGTATGTTCCCATTCGATTGTAAATAGAAATTTTCTTTATGAAAGGATTTCGTTGCGTGCATACAAACAAAAGACCAAGTAAACTCTTCTCCTTTATATCCTTTATATTTTATTTTTTTACCTTTACTTTATGAATCGTACCTTTATATTAGTCTTTGTTTATCTTTGCGTGCACACTATTATCACATGTGTCTGCCGATGAGGAGTTGGGTGAGAATACTGTACTTCATAATGTGGAATTTATTAGATTCCAATTTCAGCCTCTAATCAACATGTCGGAGTTGAATCCGATGATGTTCAAATTCCACTCCGGATTGAAGAAAGTGCACAAGATGCGCAAGGATTTCCTCATCATGAAGTGCTATTTTATTAGTTGTAAGGTGAGTGATTAGCGTGCTACTTATTATTGGAATGGACGCGAGTTTGGATGCTACATGTATATGCACTGTTCTGTGTATCCTTGCTCTTGTCAAGCTTTAATGAAGACAAACCACTAGGCCGCTTATTGTCAGCCCCTCCTCCCACCTAATTAACTGATTGTCATTATAAATAGTTACGCAATACTTTGCCCATGCTTAGCTGTAAAACGTGGCTTGTAAAGTGCAAATATATGAACGTGATCGTGATGTAACCACTGACCTATAGATGTAATCTGAGGAATATTTATATTTGTCAGGAGTAGAAATGTACAACATACTATGTACGTGGGTACTTACCACATATGTCCCTTTTTGGACAGAACTAGGGTTCCCATGTGGTAGCTTTAATATTAAAATCATAAGTATGTACGCTTTAGAATGCGGGAAATTTGCGCATTCTACAATACCTCCGTGAGCATCAGCACTTTGTTGAGGAGGCCGATCTCTATACACTTCGTGAGGTATACTTTTTATTTCTTTCAACTGTTAATTTGCATGTTGTAGTTATCTGGGCAATTGTTATCTTGCTTACAAAAAAATTGTTTCTTGAAGCTTTTTTTTAAACTCGACTCGGGGCGTGACCGGCGTGAGGTTACTGTGAGTCACGCACTCACAGTCCCCTCATCTAACTCATTATAAATGAGATTACATAATTTCCCCGTGCTCAACTGTAAAACATCGCTATGCAAATTAAAAAGTCGACGTTTCACTCGTAAATCATTAAGCGTCGTTGCAACTACAATCTGATGTTCTCCTTGTGTACCGTGTAGCTAACTTTGGCATTCCTCTCAGTAACGGGCTATAATGTAAGGTAATGCTTTTCCAGCTGAAAGAACTGGCTTCTGGACACCTGATGCAAGAGCTCGAAGATGTTTACACGGTATTCAAGAGGCACATAGAAGAAGAGTGCGAGACATGCAGAGGAAATGGCTTCTTTTGTGAATTATGTGAAAGTCACACGGCGAAGGATCAGGTTTGTTTACTTTTTTTCGGAAATGACAAGCCAAGAAAGAGGATTTCGTGTTGTTGTTATGAATGCGGTATACCAAAATGAATATTACCCTTTTACGGGTATTGGTTGTGTTGTGATGTTGGTCTGAGGGTGTTTGATATGGTATTGATACTAAGCCTGGTTGAATAAACATGGTTGGTACACAAAAAAAAAGTCGAGTGTCGAACTTAGGAAATGACATGTGTAAGGGTGCCGGGGAAGGTTGTTTGGACGCTATATTCCTGTATTTGCGTACATTTTTGTTCACTTTAGGTATTATATCCGTTTTCGGATAACGTATCCATTTGCGAAAGATGTTCGTACGTGTTCCACTTGAAGTGCTTCGAAAAGAACGAGAAAAAGTGTCCGAGGTTTGTATATTAACTTTTATTCTTATTGTTATTGCTAGTGCTTGTCACTAGCAATTATCGCCATGACACGCTCATTTTACCCGATGTTGGAGGTTATTTCACAATAGTATTAGTATTTCTCTACGTACATTATTTATCATTGATCGGTGAAACATTGTTGCCTGTTGGCGCTGAAAAGACAGGTTTGACGCTAGTTTCTGGAATCAAAAGAACATGATATTCAGTAGGAGTTATGTTATTTTCCAGGTGCCAGCGTCGTGCGAAGAGGGATAATTTTGGAATGGTTCAAGCAAGTCGCTAAGTTTTACATTGCGTTCTGTTTACGTATACTGATAGTTTATTATGCTCAATCAGCTCAATTTTCACGACCATTTGATATTCCGCTTGCAGATTATACAGTACACTGTTTAAGTTGTACACTTACGCGGTGATTACGGTATTACAATCTGCCTTACATCTTGCTCGCACACCACATGTTAACCACTGTCACGTTGTTCAAAGTTTGTGTACTTTGTTTACTAATCTATATCTGTTCAATAATACGACGTATGTTCTACCATTTAGTGCCATGTACCTTTGGTCTCAGACTGTTTTCACTTTTCTTTTATCATATTCTGTGATTTTATGTACATACCTAACTTAACTTTGTAGCTTTTGTTTTGTTTATGCTGTATTAACTTTGCGCACGTTTTATACTTTATATCACTCGATTGCATTACGCTTTACCCTATTTTGTATGTATGTTTGTACGAGTAGTTCAACACCATGTTATCTCTTATACGTTGTCTTGTGCAATTGCCACTTATCTTATTACTGTGATATATAGAAGGATACATGCTATAAACTTTATTTCAAACTTGGGAATACTGTAAAAGTCATGGAGTGTTTTCTTTCTCACAACCGTTTGGAACACAACTTGTTAAAGCGAAATACCGGCCGGTTTTTGAACCGCATCGTGTACTCATCGTGTACTATGCTTCATATGCAAATGAACATAAATTTGAATAAAAAATAGACCCCAATAGACCCCTTTTAGCATAACTGCACAAGAATGCGGATATTTGAGATGCGTTTCAAAAACCGGCTGGTATTTCGCTTTAATGGGGTCTCGATGTATGGCAAAAATTGCTTCCAAGTATGGCTTTTGGCTTTAATTACCGTAGATTGACACTACTCGAGGACAACTACAGACCGCCAATAAATGGTCCCGCGGCAGGTGGCCACAGGACTATTTTTTTCGAGCGTGCATAAACTGCATTTTTGCCCCGTCTAGTATTATCAATGGTGCATTTTTTAACTTTCAAAGGTGTATGCAAAATCGTACACGAGATGCACATTTGATACTTGGAAGCAAAATGCGCTGTTTTTGCCATACATCGAGACCCCATGAGTGAATTACAACTACGTAAAACTATTTCAGTACATTTCAAGTTGTAAAAATATTTTCAAGTTTGGTAGGAGGATATGCAATTATCTACTGAAATATAATACTATACAGTAGTAGCACTACAAACTACAATTATACTTTACAAATTATTATTTATGCCCTTGGGATGAGTCCAAACTGTTCGGGACGCAAAAGAGTGGCTACGACATCCCTCTCAAGTTGGTCAAGCTGTTGTCGCACGTCGTCCAAGTCACTAAAGTACAGGAAATAAGTCGATGCTATCTCAATAATACGGTAATTATTGGATCCAGGAATGGCTCAGCGCGGATTATGGTTTATCTACAGTAGGCAATTTACGGTAGTTTCATTTCTCCGACGTAGCCTTACGCTGCAGATTAACTCGCCTTATACGTGAAGCTTAAAACTATGTAGCACTCTTTCTACAAACTACGGAGGTGAGAAAAGCAAAGTCGGTGCGAGAACAAATACTCCAAGCCTCTTTACCTTGGTTTCTTTCCGGGTTCGGTGATCAATTCGATATAATATTTGATCTTGGGCTCTGTTCCCGATGCTCTCAATGTGGCGATATTTCCATTAGTGAAAAAGAAGGTCAACATTTCAGAGGAGGTCGAGATAGGAAGAAGCTGAATGGATACTAAATTAATAATAATGCAAGTCTATATTAAGATGTAATGCTAAATCGTACTGACCATGCCTTAAAGGTAAAGGGGGAACCCCTTACTAGCTGATAGTTTCAAGAAAGGGATAGGTATAGGTTGCAAGTCGAGAGTCATATTCATAGAACGGAAATCATAAATTCAGGAAGAGAATACCAATACCAATTAAGAATTCAGACTCGAAAACCATATAACCCTACCGGCTGGTTATCCGGCTGCGAGTTGTCATATCCGATGGTCAGATCGCGAACACTTTTCACCGCTGAAGTACCAATTGTCTCAGGGTACTGAAACATTTGGCGCTTTATAAGAAATCATAAAAATTCAATGAGTGTGACGGTATTTCTCCGCGGATGGCCAAGACCACCCACATCGCTTATTCCTAGAACACGCCAGTGGCACCCAAGTAGCTGGACGCGACCACACAAGTAGCTGGACGAGACCACACAAGTAGCTGGACGAGACCACCCAAGTTGCTGGACGAGACCACCCAAGTAGCTGGACGAGACCACCCAAGTAGCTGGACGAGACCACCCAAGTAGCTGGACGAGACCCCCCAAGTGGCTGGACGAGGCCACCCAAGTAGCTGGACGAGACCACCCAAGTAGCTAGACAAGACCACCCAAGTAGGCGGGCGAGACCACCCAAGTAGATCACTCAACACTACTTCCTCCCAAATTTGCTTCCTCACCTTCTTATCCTGCCTGAGTGTGGCAAAGAGATCCTTGGTGACCTGAGGATTAGGTACCATCCAATAAGTCGACTTTACAAGGTGGAAGCCATATCTAAACAATATTTTTTTAATCACATAAAAAAATGAAAACCAAAACTATATATGCCTCGCAAGCTCTTGCAAAGCACGTGCAAATTGCAAATCATAAATTCCTATCGATCAAACAACTCACTGTTCGTGAATCTTGAACAGCTGATCCTGGAGTGTTGATCCCTGGCTTGCCAAATAGGCGGCCATTTCGGCAAAAATCGCTGCAGAACTCACACCATCCTAAAGGAAGTACGATATTTAAAAAAAAGTGGGTTAGATGAGAACCATAACCAAAGGAAAATTGAACTCTGTATTGCTCGTGTTCGGGCAGTCCTAAGTAAATACGTAAATGCCAGTTACCCATACATATGGGACACAGATCCCCGACTTATGACAAACAAACCTTATTAAACTATGTTAGCTCACGAGAGGATGAGTTCAAAGCTCCGCCCACCTTATCTAGCGTATATCCCGGCATGAATCCAATGCTTTCCTCCCATGCCAAGACCACAGTATTGCCCTCGTTTCTCAGCTTCTCCGCCAGATTTCCCATCCACTTGAAACCGGTGAGAGTGAGCTCGGATTGGAAGCCTGAAAACGCGGCAAAATAAAAAAAACTATGCAGCTACAGTATGTTGCTTGGTCAACATATAGTAAGCGGTATCCATTCCCGGTAATATGTAATCATCTATGATTGACAGCCATTCACTGTGCTACTAAAACAACTCAGTATGTACGTATTTCGGACAACGTGCTAATACAAACGCCCATAGTACTTTAATATAGTACGATACATTCAACAAACGTTCAAAACAGAACTACGTTCAAAAACCCCATCGTACCTTCCTTCTGTGCCATTGTCTTCACAATCTGACTGCTGACGGCCGAGTTGAGGAAGTAAACCTTTGATAGATCCGCGTCCGGATTCGCCTTTCTCCAGTTGGTCCACATCCACCAAGTGAGCAGAGAACCCATCTCATTTCCAGTGTACACTCGCCATTCTGACCTTAACTCTTTCACTTCATGAACATCTCGCTTCTCTCTTTCTCTAAATCTCTCTCTCGTTTTCTCTCTCCATCTCTCTTTCCCTTGATCTGCAAAACCTCTAACCCAATCTTCTCTGCCAGCTGAATTCTGTCTGCGTCTGGGTCATTGGCCAACACAATCGTCGAGCCATGCTTGTCGGCTGTCTCGATGCACAACTTCAGAACCTAAATCAGGGAACAGGTTCTTTCTCAAGCTTGTAGGAAAAAATAATAATGAAATCACAATCAAAACCTTCCCTACAATTTTTCTGGCTCAGATTAGGTACATAAATGTACAGTCATCTGCCAGCGAAGAAACGCTTGGCATAGTCAAAACAAGATGTTTCGATAAACAGGTAAATGACGTCAAACAAGACATATTTTACTAAACGAAGCCGTCTAGATCAAATGCGTCTTACCGTGCAAGTAAATAAAACTATTAAGAAATACGAAAAGTCTCTGTCTCAGATTATAATTTATTAAAAAAAAGCTCACCTTCATGCCCTCCTCAGGATTTGGGAATCGAATGGTGGGGAACTCGGGATTTGGTTCTTCTTGTTCCTGGAAAAGAGAATTGGTCATTCCGAAAACTCATCTTGAACTATAAGAACAAGGAACATTTAATAGACACATCTTGGTACAACAATTGCCGCATCTTATGGTAACACTAGACGCATCTAGCACAACACGTCTCACAATATTAGAACATCATATACGTTTAAGTCCCTTCACACAGTCCCAATCATTCGTATTATTAGTAGAAACACAAGCCTACAATACAAAAGAAAATAAAAAATCTCCGTTTACCTTAACACTGACGACGCTCTCCTCCGGAAAACCGAACTCCTTGAACATTCGCACAGCGTATTTGTGACCGATTCCATGGAACGCCGAGTAAGTGAACTTGAGTTTCGTTTTCTGATTGATCTCTCTGAAATTTTTCTTTTTAAACAGCTAAGTACTAATAATAACCAGCGACAAAGATTTGTTGCTGTGCATAACATCAGATTAGAAAACTGACATACTATAAGAACAAGGAACACAGGAAGTACAAGAAAGAATATTCAGAATTCCTTACTTGTAAAAGTTATTGACCACTTCTGCTGCGAAATACGGATCGATTGTGGAGTCGGCGGAATGGAAAAGCGGGTTCGACTGAAAGAAATCAGATTAGCAAATTGGTTGATTACAGTTAGTACATAGTTATGGTATACAGTATCACATAGTAAAATATGATACGTATCGTATAGTAGGATTATGATTACAGTAAACCGAAACAAAGCTACAGTAAAACTGACTACATAATTCTTCAAATAATTTAGATAAAGGCATATCCCAGGTATTCTCGATGCTAAACCTCAACCCCTCAATACAGTAAAAGAAAACTGAAATTTCCAACCTTGAGTCCCTTCAGGTCCCAGTACTCTTCATTAATCTCTGGTTCGGCTTCAGCAAATCGTACAATCTCGATGTCGTGTGGGCCAATGATCTTGAATAGTCATCTTACACATAACTATACACCTAATTCAGTATCAATGACACTGTACTATACATTGATTAATTAAGTTCAACACATCATAACACGGTAGGCATGAACTCATATCAACAAACTTTATCCAAAGATGCCGAAGCTGGTTCAACTAGTTCTCCTACCTGTGCTCCATTGCCCCAGTACGCCTTGTAACCATTGTCCTCTTTAGGGTTATGCGAAGCAGTAATCATCAGACCCGCATCACATTTCAGCATAATGGTGGCCCATGACTGAAATCCCAATTATCCAATTTGAAATTATAACAAATTAAAAAAAAACAGACTAATACAGAGGGCACACACACACGTCGGTCAATCGGAATGAACCCAATATGAGTACGTGGTGAAGACTGCTCCATGCTGTAAATATTTCCTACATACCGCTGTGAATGAGAACGTATGATCTTGCAAGGACATTGTTTACAGTAAACTAAAGTGAAATTTATCGTGGAAAATAGTATTTGAATGGAAAGTTTGGGTTTCATCCTGTTTTAAAACTACGAAAAGAGACCAATATTTGAATCGGATTCTGTAAAAAAATAGAGATTTCGGAAATGATTAAAAATTAAAAGCAAAAAAAAACCCCGACCACAACTGGAGTGGGCGACACCTCGCTGAAGACGTGCACCTTGAAACCATTCTTCATGAACACATTGGCAGCCAACTCGGAGAATCTGAATGTAACCAATTCGTAATTTCGTAATTGAATGAATAACATTGGATTGACTATCCATATAGTAAGTTGCAAAGTATGACTCAAGCATAGCACTCGTCCTTTCAATCTTCATGCGTATAACAATACGACACTAGTGAACGGGCAGGAGCTTCTTGAAGAGCCCGCTACAGTTGCGCTATGGGTGCGCCATTGTACACCTTTGCAGTGCCCCTCTTTGCGTCACACGCTGCGCGGGGTTTAAGCGAAATACCGGCCGGTTTTTGAAACACGTCGAGTACTCCAGCATTCTTATGCAGCGTATGCAAATGAACATAAATTGGAATAAAAAATCGAGCAAATTAGAATAAATATTTAAGAATGCAGTTGTCCACGATACGTTTCAAAAACCGGCCGGTATTTCGCTTTAAATTAAAAGCATTTTTTGTAACCTCCATAACTGACCGTCTACTGTTATATCGTCCATCAAAGCCAATGGCCACTCCATTACTCTTCTTCACATCGGCGATCTTAGTTAGAAGGTACTTGGCGAATCCATTAGTTACCTGTAAAACGATATATAACTGAGGCACATCTCGCATAACAATCACTTTAGTTAATGGGGTTTCCAAGTATCCCAAAAATTCGGTGTGATTCTGTCAATACAACCGTATTTCTGCACGAAACTTGCATAACATGAAATTTAAAAAAAATATTCTCGTGTAGTTCCAAAATACTGTAAATTTTGAGCATACTTGGAAACCCCATGATAGAACATTTGCTGAAAAAAAGAGATCGAGGAAAGCAGAATTGCATGATATGAGCAATTAGCTAATTAACAATAAGCTCACCTGCAATACAGTAAGATCGTTGAGACGAGCAAAGCCAGCTTGCATAGGAGCACGGATACCTAAATTTCAGACATCATACACTGCTTTCTTAGCTGAATGGGAAATACAGTGATGACATTGCCCAATCTTCACCGGTGGCCCATACAGTCGCCAAGACCACCCACGTGGCCCCGAGACCACCCACGACGCCAAGGGTCAGCATTATACGAGAAGACAGGGATTCGGAGTAAGTAAGACCTAGCATACCTGCGGTACCGAAGAGAAGTCTTCCATCCATTATCTTCTGAAGACCTTCCACATCATTTTTTGCCACAAGTTCTTCGACTTCGGCCCTCGTTTTCTCATTCTAAATCATAAATAATTACCTATACCTATATATTACGCTTGATTTCCATTGTTTTATTATCAAATCACCTGTTTGCTAATCAACGACAACACGACGAGTTATATACTACTTTCTTTTCATCATTTCATTGTGATGCACACCCTGTGGTGTTATTTAATAAATAAATGAATAAATATAATTATCCACCAACAATTAATAAAAAAGAATAATAATAATAAAACATACAAACCTTGTCCCACTTAAGCCAGTTGGCCACTTTGGTATCAAGTTTCGGGCATCCGAGGGTCATCTAAACATTCCAAAGTCCAAAGTAATTATTCATCATGTAAATTACACCTACAGTAATCACATGGTCAAAACACGCACAAACAAAAATAAATAATGTAGATCTAGAATGGAGCAGAAAGCACTACACGTTATATAATTGTACTACACAAGACAACAACGCATTTCGAAAATAAATAAGCTGGAAATAGGCGTAAAAAATGGAATCAAAATTCAACAATAAAGAAGCATCAACTGTCTTTGTAAGAAGCATGAAGAAGTTCCAAAGTGTAATTTATTCCACAAATAAAACGATCAAGAGGAAGAGGAGACATAGTCGAAAGATACATAGATAACAATTTATGAGATGATTGACTGATAAAACCGTCGGAAAAAGAGCAATGGTTAGACGAGAGAGAGAGAGAGAGAGAGAGAGGGAGGGAGAGGAGAGGGAGTGAGAGAGGCGGAGATCAAGAAACAATAAAACGCTCCATAAAATGTGTAAATTACAACACACTACCATCAGTAAAATAGATAATTATTCATAAGTTCATGAAATGAAAGTAATAATCAACATTACACAAATAACCATCGTATGTCGATATATCGAGTCTCAGTCCTCCATACAAATACAACATTTCTTAATACATTTAATTTATTCAACCATTCAACATGAAAAATATCAATACAGGAGAGACAGATAAAAGGATTTTTTTTACATTAAAAAGTTTTTACAAACAAATACAACTTTCATCTTCATGTACCTAACTAATGGCTGTCCATGTCTGCGATTCGCACTTACGACAATGACAAATGCCTGTCCATGTTCGAGTCAATGTAAATGACAAGGTCCCACGGCGATTTTGAATCTAGTACGGATCTATTCCCAAATAGTACGGATCTATTTCATTTAGTACGGATCTGATACACTTTCGCTGCAGGACCATGTCAAATGCGTTATTCGCATGGGTTACGGTAGGCATTTGCCATTCATGTAAAATGGCCTGACCATGGACAGGCATTTGTCATTTTCGCAAGTGCGAATCGCAAACATGGACAGGGCATAACGGGGATTTTTTTCAGAGAATAAATAACGATCATTAATAAATCGTGACCAATTAAATAGGAGACCGCTCGAGGATAACAATAAGAACAATTCTTCACACATGGAATTTTCTTGAATCAATAACTTTCACAAAATGATGATCGAAAAAACGTGGAGACATAAGAAGAAACATCTCCTCATCTCTTGAGAAGGTCAAGGTTGCAGGTTACACTCTGATCTGATCTGTTTCTTTGCGAAAGACACGAAAAACTGCTTAATCAATGTTTTTTTATGTTTTGTGAGTCTAATTTCAGAAAGTAAAGGATGTGTTAAACTACAAAACCAACTGATGTTTGATGGACCAGAAACAGATGTTCAAACTTCAAATAACTGGTATTCAATCCATATGGAGTAATTCACCACTCAAGTAATGAAGTAATTACATAATTACACTTAAACTCAAATACAACTGATGCTCGCACAACTAAAGTAAAATAAAAACGTAACTAAAGATCACCGGAAACTAAAACAATAAAAATGAAAAACTGCAGTAAGCAAACAAATACAGTAAAAACATGAAATCAATAAATCGATAAATTATAACATCACTGAACCTAAGGATCGATGACCTCGTTCTCCCCATAATCGGCTGGACCCATGGCCGTTAGCAAAGCCCAACGATTCATGAACATTGCTGAAAATTTTTGATTATCCTTAAAAAAAATCAAATAAATTAATAAATAAGAAATGTAAAAGTAAAGAATGGCGTAATCCCGCATACTATCCCACTCCACCTCCACATACACTATGTTGTTTTATTCATCAACTATCAACTCTCGGGATGAATGACGTGCGCTTCTAGCCGTATAATGAACTTTCAAATATTCAAGCGTGTCAAGCGATACAATGTCCGGTTTTTGAAACGTCTGTTAGAGGTTGGAGGTGGTTGCAAATAGCTGCGCGTTGCGCAGCTATTTGTTTTATTTGCATACAACATAAAGTTTCTTTTGCATACAACATAAACACATGGCACATGTGAATGCAGGTGTCCAATACACGTCTGATAAGGTCAGAGTTGGTTACAATTCACCACCAATCAGTGGATGGACAAGGTAGGAAGCAAGAATGAACAAAAAATGGAATAGCGGAATAATTCCTAGCGATAAGATCAATAGCTATAGTAGTAGATCCCGCTAGTCATTAGAGGTCACAGGTCACTTCTATCAGCTACAAATATCTTTTCTACAATCCATAATACCTAGGCCATCTCATCTCAGACTGCTAGATCTTATCCGGTCTGAGTAAAGTAAAATAGTCTCCGAGTTTCCACAAAAATAATGAAGTTTTTGTTCGATGTTTAAAAAACGCACACGTTTTGCACAATTTTTTTGCATAAACGCATGCAACCAACAAGTTAATTAAGAAAAAGACCGGTAGCAGTATTATAAACCCCTGCAATAGAGACCATTCCATATTCCATCACACATCGCGATAAGGAACACAACGATTATAAAAATGGGAGGGAGACGGAGAGGGAAAGACACCAAAAAAAAAGAGGGAGAGAAGGTAGAGAGAGAGAGATAGCGATAGAGAGGGAGAGAGAGGGGGAGAGAAAGCAGAGAGAGAGATAGCGATGGAGAGGGAGAGAGGGGGAGAGAAAGTCGAAAGAAAAGAGGGAGAAGGAGAGACTGCCCACAAATCAACATATAAACTTTAAAAAAAATATTTATGTTTGAATACAATTCCAGAGACGAGAAGCCACCACCATAAAAAATACCGAAAGAAAATAACTCACATTTCCATACTCGAATCGTTCCATCGCTACTTGAGGCACTAATAGTATTTCCAGTGACATTCCAGCTCAGACGCCAAGCCTGAAAGAGAAGGAACATTAATAGCTAACAATTAACCGGCTTGTGTTTTTTCACCACAATTATAACATAACTTTACGAAACAAAGATCACAAACAGGACAAACCCAATTATCACACGACTCATTAAAATTGCATTATTGTGACACGATTAACACCAACTAGCGACACGATTAACACCAAGTCACCGCATAACATCGAAATCGAACCGGTTCCATACAACTACGGTACCACATCAATCAAATACAAGCTACGGTACCTTATGCAAGTCTCCTAGCACAGCAACCTTATTCGCCTTGTATTCCATAGTTCCCGTGTCCGCGGGTGTATCATCCTCCACGTGCGCGCTCGACGGGACCTAGAATAACATGTTGAATAGTTGAATTTATCTTTATAATAATTGTTGGATCTTATAAATCTTTCATTCAACTTCACTATTCGCCCATTGATTTTCTACATATGTACACCGAAAAACACTGTGTATTACTGATACTTTAGCTTGGTTCTACACCGCTAATTTATTGATAATACATTTATCTTGCAGCTACTTACCTAGGTCGTGGACCCCACCTTTCAAGTTTTATCTTTACACACAATGACACAATTGACAGGAGAGTAGTTCCTTTTTATTGGGTGTTTAGTGAAGCTTGGTCCCAACCAAGACATTCAACTAATTGTAGGAAGTGATGTTGTTTTGTGAATTTACAGAAACTAGTTCGGGTTCTGTTATGCAGACGGAATAAACGATATGTTTCGGGTGCATAGTAAAAAAAAGCACGGGCACCAAAGTCTATTCAAGCTTCTTATCTTTTCTTTTGGGTCTTATTCACTCTCATACATACATAAACATTCATAACAAATCATCATTAAAAAAAATAAGAAGTCCGAATGAGATATACATCACTCACCATAATATTGTAAATATGCACATCCTGGGAGGCGATTGCAATCTGATGAAAGTCAGCCGCAGCATTCGGAGAAAATGCTATATCCAACACAGGCGAAGGAAGGTTGAAAGTCATGTTGTGCACGGCTTGCCATCTCCTGCACAGAAATGTAATTAGCTTTACTATAGTCACGAGTCTTTTTACGTGCCTAAATTCATTTTCGAACTCGACTTAGAAAACAAATAACACTTGCACTATTTCAAGACAATAATATATATTAATTGCAAATTCAATGACAATACAACGAAGTAAAGTATGCAGCACTTCCTAATGAACCACATACTAGAGCTGCTTGGCCACAATCCACGACGGAGTTAGGTACTTCGGTATTATTTTAAAAAAAAACGGAAAGCACTAATGAATCTAATTATAACGGCAAGAAATACAAGCGGTTAGCGATTTGGACGTTTGCGACAGCATAGATTGGATACCAAAATGACAATGGTAGTTTAGGCACTTGGCCGAAACGATGTTTCAACAATAGGCTCACATAACCTTTCAATAGCCTACAGGAATGTTTGAGCCACGCTCAATATCCGAAAGTGGTTCATACTTGGTTTTACAGACGGCTTTGTACGATAAAAAAAAGAAAATAAGAACAAATCCCACTCACGAACCTGATATTTTCATGATATTCATAGAAGACAATTCTCTGTTCATTCTTCATCTTTGGGTCGTCCGAACCAACGGCCAAGAGTGGTCGGTTGAGTCTGGATGTACTCCACGCGATACAGCCACAACGAGCGCCGAAGTAGAGGAACGGCTGGAAGTAATAATAATAATTATTATATTGTAATTAATAATAATTAATAATTCTTATTAATAATAATAATAATAATAATAATAATAATAATAAATACAATCACACAACCACTATTTGATATCGGTCACATTGCAGTCGGTGCACTGTGACCTTCACAATGTAACTGCATTTGCAGGCTAAAACGTGTCGTTGGTTCTTCTCAATATAAAATATACATATTCGATCTTGCCAAAAAACATCCTTTTCTTTTACTTTTGTGATTAACAAGATAGTGACACATAATTATATTTGCTATTGCATAACAAAATAGAATCAAATAAAAAAAAAAACCTACATCCATATCCTGCATAAGGGACCACGTGGAGAGGTTCATGTGATCTGGTGCTTCATACACGCGAACTTGACCAGAGGCCGATGCGGTCGCCTAAGGTAACAAAAAATAACCAACATATACCTGGCCGCCAAATTAAATGTCTTCCCGCAATTTTTCAACTAAATTAGGGGGGGGGGCATACCACCTCAATTCTTCAGAGTATGTAAACTTATAAACTATACATTTACCTAAGAAAGTGAACAGTAAAAAGGAAAATAAAAAACAGAAACTGACAATCATAAGTCCCAAGTGTCGCGGGGCGAATTTGATATCGGTCACATTGCACCGACTGTCCGCAAAATACGCCTTCTTCTTCCATCTTAATAAAAGCTAATTAGGCAATTATAAAATGCCAGTGTAATTGTATGTATTAAAGAGTCAACTCCGTCAATAATGTGGCGCTGAATACAGCAACTATAAATAAATGTCAAATGTGTACATTTTTTTAAATCTGTTAATATTAAATAATAATAAAAACAGAAATTCCATACCGTCCTTTTCCGGTCTTTGTGTCCGGGACTTCCTCCCAGATGTGTACAGACCGATCGGTGGAACATGTAGCAATCACCTAAAGTTAAGGATAAATAAGATAATACGGTATATTTCTATTTCCGGTATGCGTGAGCGTGAGTAAACGAACAAACGAAGTGATCTATTTCCTTGTCGCCCGGGACTGCTTACAACGGTGTGTTTCACTCAATGCACAAATTGAAACATCTCGAAAGTGGTTAATGATGTTTTCAGTTACGTTTTATGCAATGACTTACGTGTATAAAGATGGATCAGTAAAACTGAGATATTCGGACAGTTTGACCACCACAAATCAACTCCATAATTCATACTACACACAATTAATTATTATTATTATTATATTATACCTGTCCAAATTCTGGATGGGCCCATGCGACCCGCCAAACGGGTCCTCCGTGTACCTTCCAGTAGGCGGTCTTCTTCCAGTCTCCATCCTTCTGACGATCCCAAATTGCTACCGTATAATCACTTGAACAAGTGGCTAGCCGGCGTCCGTTCACATCAAAAACCACCTAAACAAGTTGAAACGTATACACATACGTCATATATTTACCACTAGTTTAATTTTCCTTTGCACTCCTAATTGGCATCCAAAGGCAACAATAAAAAAGATAAAGATTTCCTACAAAGAAAAACGGTGGGTTTATAGTTTTTCATTTCAGAGGGCCATAACTCCCAGGTTCTACCGTTCTACTCAACAGACGCACAAAGCACAGTCCGGTATCCAGAATCTACGATGCCACTGGCGTGGGTTTGGTTGATAGGGTCCGTGCATCAAGATCTATTGGAAATAATTCACTGTAAATCGCTTTGATCAATAAATCCTTTGTTATGTGGCTTAAAACTATTCGATACCTCGTGAACCAAATCGCGGTGCGCCGGTTCAAAATGACACGGCTGAGTTTTTCCGCACCCAGTTTCAACTGGCTCTGCTGCTTCCTCGAACATGCTGCAATAAACACACGTTCAAAAACAAAAATTTCCAGTATGCCTACCGCCGAGACAAAAAATTGATAAGGCATCCACGACAACATTTGGAGCTCGTTCAATGACTCGCGAAAACGCACTGCACGGCTATTGAAGTACAATAAATGGGTCGAAACAGCACTAACAAAAAATAAGAGAATGATATTGATATCTAACTAAAATTAGGAGATTATGATTTCTGCCGCCTGTCATGTCTAGCGCAATTTTTTCGCGTTGAAGTCGAGTTTACAAAATCTTATAACACAGACTACAGTGGTACTGTAATACCGCAAAACAATATTTTTTGAAAGTGCAACGTGCATGCACCACAATAGGATTTTTATTAATTTTTAATTTTTAATTGTTTTTATTAATTTGTTAATTTTATTTGTTTTGTTTTGCATATCCTCATGGAGCTTTATAGAGAGTGCACGTTCGCGAACGTGGACAGTGCGAAAGTGTAATTCAAGTGCTCGTTCGCCGAATTCCACGAATAGCACGGTGCAAAACCGATATATACCTTCACACTCAAAGAAAAATCGGTGCAATTTGTGTCTTCGTGCTGATAGTGTATTTATCTCCAGTTTCGCAGGGCCGAAACAGGGCGAATCTGGCCCAAAAATCATTCAGCGCGGCTTTCACTTTCCATACATAAGCACAATTTGAAACTCGCTACAAAAATTGAAAATCAGGGACAAATTTGAATTTAATACAGATATTCGCATGCAAGTAGCTAATACGTGTACTAATTCAAATTTGTCCCTGATCTTCAATTTTTGTAGCGAGTTTCTTAATGAGTTTCTATATGGAAAGTGAAAGCCGCGCTGAATGATTTTTTGAGGTGTTTCGGCCCTGCGAAACTGGAGATAAATACACTATGAGACCTTTATTTCCACTCCTACTGTATCGAGTTTCAAAATTCGCTTATATATAGAACGCTAACGTGCACCCATTTCGTTACTTCTGTTGTTCTACGTCTTTCCCATCCATCATCCTTACGTTTCATTTTCTTAGCTGAAATTTCTTATTTTCATTACGCTCGTACCTTGCTTCAAGAAAACATACGTTTCTGCAAAAAGACAGACCAAACAGGTTTATTCCGAGTACATTGCGCCAAAATAACAAACGAAAAAACGCCACTGAAGGGCAAAACATACAGAAGGTGAGAAAACGGCATTAACAATAGATTGCCTAATAAAAACCGGCTAAACAGAAAAATACACAAAAAAACGAGAGTAATTGCTAAGGTAAATACAGAAACTACTGATATACATGGCTAATATCTACATCCCTCCCAACTGCTCACACCGCCAGACTAGGCAGCTTTGCTGCATCAATATAGGGCCTCATGCTCCCCTCAGCCTTCCAACGACCCAATCTGATCACAGCACTCTCCGACAGGCCACTGGCCAAAGCAAACGTAGCACCACCACCGCGAAGACCATGAGGAGCTTGGAGAATACCGAACCGTAGACCCATCCTCTTGGAGATGGTCCTCCAAGAATTCGTTGTTAGCTTCTTGCCTTTTCGATCACCGAGTACTGCATGAGTCGGATCTCCAGCAACAGAAGAACGGTACTTCTGAAAAACCGACTTTAGCACGGAACCTGTTTTTGCAAAACTAATCTTCACCCTATCACCATGTCCGTACTGATCCGTCTTACTCTTTATCAAATCAATCAATATCCAATCCCCGGTCCACATAACCTGGCTCCATCTGAGCTCACACATTTCAGAAATTCTTAGTAGGCCAAAAAAACCGAACGAACAAAACATGGCATAACGTAACAGTTGCCACTCCGCATCTTCCTTGTCCGCTTTTGCTAACACCCCCATCACGTTCTCCACATCCACCTTCTCTCTATGAACTACAGGAGAAGCGCACCTCCTAGCGGACTCCAAAATAATATCTACCACCTCCTTTTGATCTCCCACCAACTCGCCATAGAAAAAATCTAGAGCCGGCTTCATTGCAAACAACTTCTTAAATTCGCCTCTCTTCCAGAGATCGCAATAAAATAAGCTCCGAACCTGAGGTTTCGCCGTATCATAACTCCATCCTCTCGCCCACTCCTGATACTCTCTTGTCGCTGCACCATACACTCTCCTAGTGCCCTGAGCTCTAGCCGTACGAACAACGTCCTCCAAAACGGCTTGCACCGCTCCTCCCGCTACTGCCGTCAGCTCCTCCCTACCCTTCTCCAAACGCTCCGGAAAACCTGCAAGAAAAGGGTGGGTGGGTGGGAGGGAATAACGTAATAAAAACAACTGAATATATATATTTCCACTTTTCCTGAACACACACTACTGACTGACGCAACCGGAAACCCTAGAATGACAAATAATAATTTAGGGACGCCACCCTCGACATTTCGCTTTGAAACCTACAGCCTGCTCATCCAAAATTTCAAAAATTGGCTAGTTGCCAAAAAACCTGTCTTTTTTGCAAAACAAAATATTTTTAGGCTTGCTTCTACGATGGACGCCCCTCAGCAGTTTCTATATCACAATGGAGTTCAGTATGTGGTGCGAAACCAACAGGTGCAGGTCCCAGTTCTGGAAAGACCCACGGGGTTGCTGAATGCGGTAAGCGCTAATATAATATCACTCATCCCGAGGGACATATATTTGCAATTTGCATGTCTGGATACATCCCAGTGAAAGTTTATAACTTCTACTCTATCTAAACGTTAATTATCCTCCAAAATGCGCGTTGTTTGTGCGCGGAACGTGTAATTTGCGGGGGTGGGGACACGCAGCCAAACCCCCACTCTCTTGGGCACAATTAACACATATCCATATGTTGGAAAAAGAAAGTTTAAACCGAATATGATCGATGATCTGGTCTGAATCAGACGTTCCATATGGAATTTTAGGATATGCTTAATCATAATTATATGTCTTTTAGGGCCATCCCACTGCCTACGCCCCGAATGACACGGATTTTGTGGGGTGTAAGTTTTATACTTGTTAGTGCGCAGCGTTCTGTTCTACGAGCGCAATTTAATATTGGTACTCTCTTGCGGATACTGCTGAATTATTTATATGTGGATTGGGGTTGGCATTATCACTTTAGTGACTTTAGTCGTGTTTTTGTTACGATATTGCAGTATTCCGTTCTGCGATCCGATCGTAAGCGCAAGCTAATATTGGTAATTGACACTGTCTGGATTCTGCTGAATTTTTATACTGGATTACGGATTCGCATTATCACTTTTCCTGTTTTCTTAACTCTGCGAATTGATTTTCTTGTTCAGATCTCCACCCAGACGGAGCGCAATCGCTAAAACAGCTTACCACCGCATACCCACTGCAAATGGTTTCCGTTGTGAAGGACGAGTGTGCGGATTCCGGACCATCCTATACTCAAGTACGTTTGTGTTTGTTCGAATTTCTTACGTAATAACAAATATTATAATGAGTTGACTACATAATACGGTCAAGAACGCTATACCATACAATACAACACCCAAGGATTAGAGAACGACATTAGCTTTTGTGATATCGGATTCACGTTCACGCACACAAGTGGATCATTAGCTCGTTGACGCTATGACCGACGAAACCACCATCCGGATGCGAATCAGCATATTGCATAAATTTAGAGGGTGGTCTTGAGCTCGTAGTCATACCACCGCGCGATTAGAATACTAGATATGGAGAAGATCAGAAACGTATCATAAAGAGCTAAGTTTCGGAAAATATTTGGATGGTGGTTTGGTGGTTTTGAGCTTTTCCCGACGAGTTCTATGCCCTGCAACCTGCAAGTGAATTTAAACTTCGCCAACTTTGTCTAAACTCATGTTTACGTTGTTTGTGGTTTGAGTGCTCTGCTGACTGATATGATATGACTGTATTTAGGCCGAACACTACGAGCTGCAGACTTATTCGCTTGGAGAATATGATTTTACAGAGTAGGTTTAAGCGTTTCAGGCCAGTTTAAATTTCAAAGGAATCATAATCCATGGCAGTTGACGCTTTGCAACCATTTAGTCGCTAAAACAACTTTTCAAAAACGTGTGTTTATGATGTTTCACACTGTTTATATATGCACTGACGTTGGGAAGTGATGATGGTCCTTAGAAGGTATGTAATGGAATGGAAGTTGTCACAGTTTTCCTGACTTTCAGGGCGTATTAATTTGTTTAACCGGGTTTCTTTATTTCACAATCAATAGTATGTTTGTAAATGAATGGTCTCTACCTAAGAATGGAACAAGGTGCTTACCAGAGGCCGTATTCACCAACACACAGGGAGCCCTTCCTAGGCTCACGCTCTGAATCCCTTCTGCTCTCGCACTCTTTAGCTCCCTGGGGAGGCCAGGGAGGGGCTCCCTACTCGTTGGTGAATACGGCCTCTGTATTGCGTGAATGTGAAGACCAAAAGAGCTGGCTCGTTTTATTGAGAATCTATTTATTTCATATTTCATTCGTTTAGGTCGTCAACGGGTAAAAGCAAGAGAAGTTCGAAGAGTGAGGCGTCCTCGAAAAGTCTCCGCTTCTTCAGCTCACGAGTGTGTGATAAGGTGAAGCAAAAGAAGAAAACTACGTATAATGAGGTAAGATTTTGCTTTCACTTCACAATGTATGGGATTTTTAGTTTTTCCTATATCGTCGAGCCACTTGCATTGTCTTTGTTTACTCGGATATTGCCGCAGAAATCACAATTCGGTAGCTTATTTACTGGCTCTGTAAAACTTGCCAAGTCCTGTGAATACTAGTGATACTGGATACTGTTAAGGTGTTCCAAGGAGTACTTCACTGCTTTAGCTTTTACAAGAAAAAGACTATCGATTTTCACTGAAAAACAAATGATGACATTATTTTAGGTGGCCGACGAACTTGTTCAGGAATACTTTGTAAACATGCCTCCAGTCAGTGAGGTAAGATAATTATTTGTTCTTTATTCAGTTGTAATGTAAAATGTGACTTGCTCATACGGTGCTGAACAGCCACCGCATACACCTAAAATAGCCTATTTGTTGTAGAACCCCAGAGTGTTAATTGTGGCTACTCTCAGGAAAAGCAGCAGCACGACGTGAAGAATATCCGCCGTCGTGTTTACGATGCATTGAATGTGCTCATAGCGCTCAACATTGTTTCAAAGGAAAAGAAGGTAAGGAACTGGCCTTATTTGTTGCTTGAGTTATTGTTTTTACGCTAACTGATTTTCACCGCCTCAATGCTTCTAGCTTCTCCTAGCAAATAAAGTCTTACTCTCTTTAATTGCATTTTTTATATCCAAACCAGTCGGCTCGCGCCGCCTGAGGCGACTTACATGGAAATATGATTGGTTTAGCATGGGCATACTTATATACAAAGCTTCAAACGTATCATAAGAAATTCACATAATAGGAAACAATTGCAATACATCGATATTGAGCTGCGAAACTCTTTTTATACCCGAACACGAAATTTGCATTTCGTAACGCACATCGGTATGCAAATTAGGCTACAGTTACTCTTTTATATAATAAGAAGATTGTCAATCTGAAAAAGTAGCGAACTGACAATGAGCTGCAAATTGAGGAAAACGGCGTTGTCCATTTGCCAAGTACTTGGGCCAAGTTTTATTTTGCTAATTACTAGTTGAACTTAGGAAATTCGTTGGGTTGGTGCGTCGAATCCCCTTGTTCGTGACGAGGAAAAGGAGTTGGAATCATATGTGGTTGGTTTTTACATGGTATCTTTGCATTTACATATACGCGGAGTAAGTATACAGTTTACTGCAGTCGAATTCTCTTCAGACAGAATAGATTACGGTAGGTCAGTTGTAGTACTCCAGCATCTACTATCTTTGTACATGGATTTTACCGTATTTGTGTTCGTCGTAGGTTACGGTAGTTCAGGAACCGTATTCTTATTATCATTAAGCGGTAATATATTTCCCTAGAATTATATTACGGTAGCAAGTCTAGGTACAATATTGCATCGCTATTTTTTTATCCAGAGTGTTGTTGTGAGCTTCTTTATTCCACCCAAGAAAACAAAGTGTGTTCAGCGCATTTACTTCCAAACTCTGAATTGTCTATACATATACCATTCCAACTACGGCTATTTTTTTACGTTTTCCTTTGCAGGCGCAAAAGGAGCAAGAGGTTGCTGAAAAGGAGAACCGTGTCCGAGATCTCCTTGCTGAATTGGTCGGTTATCGGAGCTTGGTCGAGAAGAATAGGTAAATACATTTCCGCTAATTATTGTTTTACCGCTTATCATTTCTTATCTTACATGTTGATTTTAGTGCCCTACGTCTTCACATCAAGTTGTTGTTTAACCCTAATAACTATTTTTCTTTCATAATAGCATTCCACGTTTTCTTGAACTTAATCTTTAGCTCCTGGTCTTTTTTTCGCTAATAGGGTGTTCACATATTGTTTTTACTTGTTTCAGGAAAGACGAGCGAAGATATGGGCGACCGGCAGAGGACTCGACTGTGCACATGCCATACGTTATGTTCTCCATTGATAAGAAGTAGGCTTTTAACGTCCTACATGGTGTTTTCTTAGCTTATTACAGTTACATTTTTTCTATTCATATAAGGTACGACGGCATCTTTTTTTTCTAAGGATATGTAGCATTCCCTTCGTTTATATATCCAATATTACTATGGTGGTTTGGGGATAATATTAGCAATAACTTTATATATGTAGGCAGCGAAACTAGTAGCTGAGGTGTAGCTGGATGATTTGTAAAGGGACTGTAGAGCAAATGTCACTACAATAGTTACGGATGCAACTGAAATATATTGCGCGTGAAACATTACTGTTTCGGTTCTTGACACTATACTTTTATGACGACCATTCCCATTCCCACTAGAATGACCACACGTCACGTGGAATATTAACCTAATCCTGTTATTCGCAGAAGTCGGAAATGGAAACCTTTATGATGCTTTGTTTCAGCACGAGAGCAAACTGCAGTATTTCACACGAGCAGAACGAAGTGTTGTGTCAGTTTTCCTCGGATTATGAGATCGTTTCGGATATGGAAGTTTTGAGAAAACTTGGCCATACATATGGATTGGAAAGTGGAGAGGTGAGATAGAGAAGGAAGGATTGTATTTTCCTTGAAGAGCTACCTTTTACAGTATATCACACTTTCTTTTCCCAACCCAAATTCACTTTTTCCATTGGCTGTTTGGTAAATTCATCATTCACTCATGTTTAACATGGGAAGAAAACGCCCAAGAAGATTGGTTTCCTGATTCATAACTAACTGAAAATAAGCAATAACTGCTGGTGCATGTGGCTGGGATCCCTGCTGAATATAAGTCAAAACTTACATGTATTTCCTTATAGGTTGATGCTGAGCATCTCAAGAGGGTTCGTTCCCTGGTACCTCCCGGACTGCGTCACTTTTTGCCCTCGTCACCTGATGATGTGCCGCCTACACGACAGTAGAAGTATATACGTTTTTAGCATCTCTTACCTCATGTACCTTTACGGAGCTCCTATGATTCCCTTATATAGAACACTGGTAAATCTAAACAAATATTGTTTTCCATTTCCAGCCAGTCTAGGCCAAAATACCGCAGGGCGTCCTGCGCTTCATACCTCTGCATTGGTCAATTCGATTCTTTTTTTGTTTAGTTTTCATTTACAACTTTCATACCTCTTCTTAGTTACCAGTTCGGTTTCATACCTACTAATGTATATAGGCTTTCACTTACATGTTGTTGTATGTTTTCTAACATTTTTATACTTTGCTCAATGGTTGTGAGTGTTTGTTCATCTTGCCACACACAAGTAAACACGTTTGATCACAGCCATTTATCATTTGGAGCAGTATTATAAGTAAAGCAAAAAAAGGAACGCAAACGCAAAAAAAAAAGATATAATAAATTAAAGCAAGCATATACAGAAGTGAAATTAGGGAGCAAGACTTAAGTGCCAGCTTAGGGCCTTAGGAGTTTAGGACCTTATTTCGATCCTATGACATCATGTTTGAACTTGGGCCTTTAGAGACTGACTCCAGGTGATACAAGTCCCTTGTCCATGAAACGCTTGCGGGAGAAGCACAGCCACCACTGAATTCACCAACATATAGTAACACTCATAAATGACAAAAGTAAAATTCACGTCGGGTGCGGTATGCTAGGTGTATGTGAACCAGTGCATCAATATCAGACCCGATAAAAACCGAAATTATGATATACTGTAGCACTTTTTGTTCATATTTCGTTACTCGCACTAGAGGATTTGCTTCAATTCGTCATATTTACTGATTTGGCAGTTTCCTATGTACAAAAACGACAACTCGTAACGATATTAACTCCCATACATACCTTGCTAGCCTTATCCTGTGGATCCGGGAAGGCCAATTCACATAGTCGTGCTCCCAGTTCCTGTCTCAATTGTTGGAGATAGGCACGCATCACTTCTTCCTCGTTACGGTCACGTGGTGACTGGAACACTCATGGTTTAAAGCGAAATACCAGCCGGTTTTTGAAACGCATCCAACGAATTCTTACGTATTTATGCTGAATTACTCGAATTTAGCTCGATTTTTTATTCTAATTTATGGTCATTTGCATAAGCTGCATAAGAACGCTGGTGTACTCGATACGTTTCAAAAATCGACCGGTATTTAGCTTCAAACCAATAGAACATGGAACACTCTACTTCGACTGCCGCGGAAAGCTCTACCCACATACGAAACTCCTCTCTAGTGCAACACAAGAATCCTTACCTTATACATACTGTTAAGCGGGAATCCAGATTCCCCGGGGATCGGGAGCTGAGAGCTGAGGGCCAAACTATTCAGATCCTTCTGACCATTGAGCTTGTTACTGCTCTAAATAAACATTGCTCATATTTGCGCCAAGGGGGAAATCCACTTCTACTTGTCTTCCGATTCTTCTGCTGATTTCTGCTGATTATTGAATAAGGTGAGGATATTTGTCATCTCTTTTATTCTAATACCTTGGGAATCCTAAAGGTCCCGCACGTGCCTACTGTACGTCGTCTGAGTACTTCGTTTATTTTATATTACCCCACAATAGTCGAACGTGTTCACACGTGAGAACAATACACTTTCCGAACTAGTCTACGGCAAGGACTAATTTTCAAATATACCAAAGCGGCGCCCACAAAATTAGTTGATTTACTCAACTATAATCCAGGTTTTCTATAAACCATTTCTAAACATACCCTTTGCAGTTTCCTTAGGCACTCGGTAATGTAGAAAGTGAGGTAGATGAGCGTTCTGTCAGATGCACCTACAATGAGTTTCAATGCTAAATGACATCATCATCTACACAGGATACAGTATGTGTCCTCTCGATAACAACATAATTGTTAAGTTATGGAGTAATTTAGAATGAATACATGAGGCTCAGTAATGGGAATTCTCAATAAAAAACGTGCTTGTAGGGGGTCACTAATAAGCGTAAGTAATACTTGGTAGGTAATATACAAAAAAACGATCATAAAACCAAAAAAAACGACCATACCTTTAATTTCAAATTCACGGAAGAAAATGTTGGGCTTAAAGTAAGAGAGCGCCTCGTCAATTATGTCTTCTCCACTGGTTCCTGAATATACAAAAGTGTTCAACAAAAGTAAACGCAATGCGCCATCCCTGAACTAGATAGATTCGAGAGCCTTCTTAATATGAATGGTAACTAGAACAAAGAGTTTGCTATGATCGTATCGAACATAACCTAATTAATTAAAAATACAATATATACAAACGAAAAGCCAGGCTAATAAAGGTATGAATAACTGGAGGAATAGAGGTAGATGAGCGTTCTGTCAGAACAAAAGAAACTTATTGTGAGAGAGCAAAGCTAGGCTACACACACTCAAGACAACACATCGATAAAGGTAAAAAAGGCTAAGGTTAGACCCGTCTTCGCAAGAAAACTGAACTCCGCGCGGGTCCCGTCATCCCGTGGCAACAAAATACACATTAGCATATAATATTCAACTTACTTGGCGCCGGACCTTTGAAAGAAGTGCGCAACGGTAGGAGACCAATGTTCCCCACTTGTTGGCCGCTTTCCATCTTTGAGTGGTAGGCCTGTGAAATGAGAACAAATATAATGCGTACATCGTGCGGTTGCAGGTATTGAACAAACAAGTGATATATTGAATAAACAAAAATATATTTAAAAAAGCACTATACGTGTAGTAATAGTCAATTTACGGTCATATAATAAGAAACTACGGCCCAAATGCCCATCCGCCGCTGAGAGAAAGCCACATTATTAAGAAACAGTGAAACAATATAAAACGAGAAAACCATCGTTACCGTTAAGACACAAACAAACGCAGAATATTAAAAAAAACTAGAGCAGTGAAATTGTGAAACTGAAAAAATGTAGTAATAAAAACTAAAATGAAAACAAACCGGCATTTTGTACTTCCCGTTCAACAGGCGGGCGCAACCACCTGAAAACAGGGAAAGCATAATTGAGGAAAGGGAAATAACAAAAAAAAAACAGAAACGATTGTCACTAGTCAAAAAGGCATAAGTTTACAAGTACAATAACAAATAAACAGAGTACGCAAGTAAATAAGCATATTGAAAAATATGGGTATCATCAGCGCACAGTACGCGTTAGCATAATATGATTCTTATAGAAAAAAGACATACATTTTATTTACAAAAAAGAAAAGCGTGGAAAAAACATACCCGTGTAGGAACACTTGCCACAACCACGAAATCACATTGATATAAATTACAGTAATCAATAAATGAATAAATTAATAAATAAAGCAGAGTAATCTGACATTGTATTGTACTCACGAAGTCAGTCATGGCTTGGCTAACTACGCACCTAAAATCACATACATCACACTAACACTTTACAAAAAAAAACAAGAGAAAAAATCTCAATATGATCTCAAACCTCAAAAGGAGCAGCTGATAAACAAGAACTGGGCATAATAAAAAGCAAGTATGTGGATTGTTAAGAGTATACGGATCTGAGACTCTTAGGATTCACAAAACACGTACCATACCGTTTTAAAGAAGAAAAAAACGCTAATTATTTCCACTAACCGAAGTCGAACTACCCTCACTGGACTGCGATTTTGATATCTCTTTTTCCTTTTCCTCTATTTGAGCCTGAAATTAGACACTTTTCTAATTCTATCACAATAGAGAGCGCCGGAGGGGCGCAGGTGACAGTACTTTTTGGCTAACAAAAAGAATTAGCATAAACTGCATAGCATTCAATGAATCAATTGAGCATCGAATACAGAAGGCTAAAATAGATTCTTCCCATCTTCCTAATGGATCCTGCATCTACCGTATGAAAATTCACCCTCCAGTAATTAAATGCTCAATGTTTCACAAATCTTTGAAAAGGAAAATGCCACTTGGCTGAACTCAGTGAAATAGAAGCTATCCTCAACCACGAATATTTCAAACTACAAAAATATCCATCCGAAAGGGCCACAGGCCACATCCATTATCCATATCAACTACAGAAACAACCAGATACGGAGTACATACCCTACCTACAAACTACAACAACAAACCAATCGAACGAATATGGACCACAGAACCACAAAAATCCTAAAATACACTATAAACTACAAAACTACTCACCTGGAACGACTGAGTCGTAATGTTCATGTACTGTATCGGAGTGATTGTCAGCAATGATACCCATTTGCCGAGCGATCGGAACGAGTCCGCGGCCAGCACATACGTCCTTCCCGTTCTATAAAAAATAAATCTATGGAATTACAGAACATGCTAAAAAAATTAAAACCCATGGACGAAAATTCACAATAAATACACAGAACCTCTTTCACAAGAATTCACAATAAATACGAATACTGAATAACTGGACACAGAGAATATATATGTGGAAGCCGCTTCAATTAGTTAAAAGTTGTTCCGGTGCACAGTCAAAACGACGTAAAAAATCTTTACGAAAATACCAGTTTCATTCGATATTTCGATATACCATCGCTGCAACTATACAGGACAAGAAATATGACACATATATAGAATATACTGAATCCCTCCTTTTCTTGCTCAACAGGCGTTATTTCCTACATTTTTAATTAAAAAAAGTACATGAAACCACTCACGTCTTAAATTTGATCTCAAAGGTAAACTCCTTGCCCAGGACGTTCTCATCGCCCAACTCAATGAAACAGTCCTCAACTACGATTACACTGAACGGGCAGTCCGTGTCCTCTTCTCTGCAAATAAAGAATATGATTTTTAAACTTACTATTTATAAAATAATACTTCATAAAGTAAAAGCTCGTATATTTGATTAGAGTAACATTTTTGATTAACAATCATATACAGAAGTGAATAAGTACAATAAGAAAACCAAAACAAATAAACAAAAAACGTGAGGATAAATTTAAAAGCTAAATATAAACCAAATTAAACCCACCGATTAAATAGGAATAACAAATTGGCCTTGAGCACTCCCCAGCATTGCCGCCATTTAAATTCCTTAAAGAAAATCATATAGCTTTCCTTACTTCTAGATAAAGTATTCAGTACAATAATTATAAAGGTAAATAACATACGAAATATATTTGAACTTCAACTATACAAAAAACCTCACTACAATGACGAGCTGACGGCCGACACAACGATGTACGTTCTTATTATGAGCTGATACTAGCGTATTCAAAATAATATAAAGTAACCAGATACAAATGAAAGCACACAAAGTCCAACACGTTACAGTCAGGAGTATCACGCTCTCTAATGAGGCTCTCTCTAATGAGGCACATAACACTATATTTAAATAGCCGATTTACATTGAATTTGAACAATAATGGATCTAATAACTTATAATAATCGACTTAGCATCATTAATAAAATCTACCTGTTGTATTTCCAAAGGCCCTGATAACCTTCGTTCTACTGCTTGATCCAATGCAAGGCGACATAAAGATTTCGGATTTCCCAGCATTCTGAACAAATAGGAATAAATGTAAGACGAAACGAAAGTACTTTACAAATAGCGATGTGTAAAAAAACAAGGGCAAATGCAGGTTAATCGAAATTTCCTAAGTTCAATACTGTAATTTGAAAAGCTTGGTAGAAGAAGTTAGGAACGAAGCGCTGGAAAACCCCGCGAACCAAGGAATTCTTATGTTGAACTTCCCGTATAAAAACGGGATAATTTATATTGTGGTTTATTGAACATACAGATTATATCTCTGTAAAATAAAATAAAAAAATGCATTTAGAGGAGAAAGTCGTTTTGAAATACCTAACATTCTAAGTTAACACGTGTTTAGTGAGAACCTTATGCAAAGATAAAGATCTGAGTGTCTGAGTCTAGCACCGATGATAAGCAAGCTGTCGAGTTAAAAGTATCCACAAACCAATTATGTATGTGCGCACGTAGGTACACAAGAAGATAATTAAACTTCGCAACAAAAGCACAAAGAAAGGTATGAAGACCTTGTAACCGTGCATAGTGTACAGTGTTCTGTTTGTGTTTGTTTGCTTGCTGAATCAGAAAATAATCCTAGATAGCCTACAACTCTCGCCATCTGTCGCATGTCCGGGATGAATTACGGTAGGTTATGTGCACTGGTTATGGGTTCATGGGTACGCGTAAGTACTCTCAACAATAACCAAAGTCTATCAACTTCAATGATGCTATCAGACGTGCATTGGCTTAGACGGGCAGGGCAATATGCCTTCTGCTTCGCAAGCAATGACGTCAAAAATAAGTCGACGTGCAAACTTCACCGTAGCGACAAACTAATGCTGTAAATCAACTTCAATGATGATATCAGAAGCGCATTTGATTTTGACGGGCATTAGTTGCGTGAAAGCTCAAGTAAAAGGTGACACGCGCGCCGAGCTCTAGTCTATCTCATATTTTTATTTGTCAGTTTCCCTGGTCGTGAAGAATATGGAATTTGAGGGGGTTACGATAAAAGCCCACTATTTGACATTCCTTCTCTCAGTCTCAATTTATCTTACTTTACTAATCTATCCCAAATCCAAATCCATAATTGGAATCCAAGATAAGGGTTCCTATTTTACAACTTCAAATTTCAATATCCAGTCCCCATTCACCCTTTATCCCGTCGCCTTTTGATCGGTAATCTGATTTGACGACGGGCGCGATGTCTCTGTTAAAGACTTCAGAATTCTTAGGATAAGAGTAAAAGGTGAAGCTGAAGCATCAAAGGCAGAGAGAGATAGAGAGAGAGAGAGAGAGAGAAAGAGAGAGAGACAGAGAGAGAGAGACAGAGAGAGAGAGAGAATAAGCGTAAAACGGAAGCTAAGAACTCAGTTTATAACTGAGGAGTCAGGGAGAGAGGAGCAACAAAAAGTCACCAAGGAGATAAAAAAATAGGGAGTTAAGGCTAAGGAACTCCCCCCCCCTACCCAAATTACAAATTCACAAAAACAAAACAACTACCCAAAAACAACGCAATGTTTGTATAACTAATATTCACTCGAATCCGGACCACAACTAAGCGACTCAATAAAAAAACCCACTATCACTTTCTATGAAATAATACTCTGGTTTACCTGGCTAATCCATCTACCACTACCACAATCAATCCTAAATCTCCTAACTTCGGTAAATTTCGGCTCCCAAGTTACCGTAACCCAAACTTCCCATAAATCAAAATGTGGAGGATACGTTTCAAGCGTCGTACACCTACTTTACGACAACTATTCCGATTCAGCGTCTCTACTATCCTATACTTTGGCACCGGAATAACTACCGTATCTTGCGATCGCTTGCTTACAGCATCATGCGCAAACCACACGTGAGCGACTGTTTTTTACACATAACTAACTCGGCCTTTTTCGAAAAACCAATTCACGACGTGCCCCTTCCCCTATATATAAAATAATAATTAATAATTCATTGACACATTATATACAATATAAGTGTGCATCATATAAAATGATGATATATATCGTAGTGGTCATTCAAACTTCAAACCCCGAAAGAACTTGATGTTTTCGTGAGATGAATGAAAAGAAAATAATAATCGCAAATGCAAATGTTTCAGGAATGTGTCAAATAATTCACGTCAAGTGATCCAAATAGTCAGTTGTAGGGTATCTTTGGTAACAATAAGTCGTAAGCACTGTACTGTGCTGCACCATGCATAGTTATTTTAGTTATCTTTAATTTAATTTTATGTTCCCCGTAAGTAGTAAAGGACTTGAACCCTTTACTCTGTGGGACCTGGTTCTCATTTTCTCGCTTACCTTGTTATTTTGTACTTGTCGTTTTATCAATAAGCCTTTATATACAGCACTAGTACTAGTAGCATACATAATATATTTCATGTATTTATTCTAAAAAGAAAATGAAAAAAGTGGACTAATTTCAGAACAGGAGAATACAAATGCATGGAACAAAGGCGTGTAATCTTCTCAATTGCCGTCTACTGTGTGATTCGACTAGTTTCGAGAAAGGTAGGTTAATGTTTGCCCTGAGGTCAAGAAGTGGGGAAAATTTTCGTACCCTTCCACCAAATTTGGACATTTTTATGTCTAGAGGTCAACCCTTCCATCATTTTTGCACTTTTCCACGAATTTTCCTATAATTTGCCAGAAAAGGGGCGTGGTTTAGACACCCTTCCACCAAATTTTACCCATTTTTCCATGAATTTTTGGCGTACCCTTCCACCAATTGCCGACTACCGAAAACAACTTCCACCACTTCTTGACCTATGCCTATGGTTTGCCTAGCCTAGGTTTTTGTGACGAAAATTTATAAACATTTACTGCACATCGTCTTTACACCAGGTCCTTAAATATTAAGATGTGCCTTGGTCATTTTGAACGGCACTAGCACTAACGCTATAGAAAATTAATAGGGATGTGCGCTTGTATCTGTGAGCCAGAACCGCGCGATAGGCGAGCCTGATACCACCGCTAGCGCGCGCCTAGCAGACTAGGGAGGGGGTAGGCGCCCACTCATATTCACGTTAGATTTCCATTTTGATCCAAAATCATCAAAAAAAATTCCAGTACGAAGAATGGTCGGTCAAGGATGAAAAAGAGTGCATAATGCGGCAACTTTTGCCGGGAATGCATGTTGGTGTCACGATAATTATACCGTACTTAATTAGGTGAGTACTGCAATGATGTTCGACACGTATTAGTGACACAATTTCCAAATGAAAATTTACAAATATAGATACAATAACGCCCCATTTATGCTAGGATTTACAGTGCCCTAGGTCGAATTGTACAGTAATCTTGTTGCAATTAAAAGCACCTTCAACAATGAACATATGTCTCCTTTCCATAAGTCAGTGGAATACTGTGGTCCCGTAGTTAGTGGATTAGTGGAATACTGTACTTATACTAACCTACAACTTAACAATCTGTCATATTTCCTATTGTAAAGTAAAACCAAAATCCTCTCACTACAGAACGCTCATCACCTTGGACAGCATCCCGCTAACGCCTCAAATGTACCGCGTCTGCTTATTTATCGCCACTTTTCTCCTATTCACTCCATATACGAAGGATCTCTTTCACCTTCTCCGACACGTATTTAGAGGATTACAAAGAAGGTGGACCTGGTTGGCTTAGGCTTACCCCCCCCCCTAAGCCTAAGCCTAAGCCTAAGCCTAAGCCTTAATGATATGGTTCATTGGTAGACAATAGAGAAACAAAACTGAACGAGCATGGAGACTAACCCGGTCGAAAAAAACTAATGTCGACCAACAGGAACCCTAACCCTAAGCCTAAGATACGGCGCTTCACAACGCAAGTTTACTGACGAGATGAGAGACCAAAATGATGCTGACGGGTCTTACAAACAAAATGAATACTATGAAAGCTTAGTTTTCGTTGTAGATTACTATTTTAAACTGCATTCTTCTAATTGATTCCTTCAAAACATGCCAAAAGAAGATATAAGGATAAGTTGTTAGATAAATGATAATTATATGCTCGCTCCATTCAGATACTTCAATCAGAACCAACAGATGCTCATCACTTTTACTCTTCTCTTCTTCTACTTTTCAATAATTGTGGTCAGTACAGTACGGGTACTTATTGTTGTGACGCAGGGAACGAAGAACTTGTTCCGTTCGGCGTTCCGCATGTAAACCTAGTTCAGTTCCGCGTTCCGCACGTACGCTTAGTTCCGTTCCGCTAGAAAACCGAGTTGTGTTTAGTACATTTCACCCGGTCGAAGATTTGAGAATATCGTTGAATGTCAGTCAAAGAAAAAGGAAACTATGCGTTTTCAGCGTTTTCAAAGGGTCCTCCACCGTGGCTCCTCCAACAATTTTTTTCTGCTGTAGTTCAAGGATAAATTAAATAAGAGTCAAGCGCCATGTTTCACGTAGTTATTATATCGCAAAAAAATCGGGTCGTTTTGATAATAAGTCGAGATAATGAATTGACATGCGTACCCCGAGTACTCAAGTACAGCACATTGGCAAAAGCTCCCTTTGGTGGCCCTGAATGCCCCCCCCCCTTCCTTTAATAATAAACAATAACACCATATAATATTAACATTAAAATTAAAGCTATCTAATTCCAGATGACTCTACTCGACGTCTCCATCGGAATCTACTGTCCGCAGTACATATTCTCAATACCAATTCTATTCCCGCACACAAACTTTCTCCATGTTCTGTTCATTATTCAAAGTAGCATCGTCAAAATTCACAGAAAGATGCCGGTCATCATCTACGAGGTTTGCGAGAGGCTTTTCAGTAAAAGAAAAACTAAACTCTTAAACACAAAGTGACCATATCTAGAACATCGAAAAAAAGCACAACGAAAAAGGCTGTAGATATTTCGATAATTAGGGAAAGAAAAAAATCTTCCGCAGTATAAGTATAAGAGGAGGCTGGGGTTTCAAACTATCAAACGGTTCGTATGGAATGCGAAGGATATGTCAGCGTAAACTGTTCCATATACAGCTAAACCTAACCCCAAACATAAAGGTTCAAGTCCGCGTAAAAAGAGTTATTCCCACACTGTATAAAGCTAAACCCAGGTACTAAACCAGATACAAGATAGCGGACTTGGCAAGAACGGTAAAGTTACTGAATTACAGTACAGTACCCATATTAAGGTAGCTGAAGAAGATGTGTTCGTTCAACTAAATCGGGAACGTTGCCTGTGCATGAAAGATTGCCCACTGCATTCAACAGCACACAGGTTGGTTAGGCAAAATCGGAAAAATCTTTTTTGCTTATTATAACTACAACGCGTCGACTATAAGCAAGAAAGCAAGGGTAGTTACAGTCAGAGTTGTTGTTAGAGGACCTAATCAACCTAAAGCCAAGATCGTTAAAAGTTGCCGTGTTAAGTACTAAAGTATAATTACGATAAAGTACATAGCCTAACTAATAAACTGTAATATTTCTGAGGATTACCGCTAAAGTACTAAGGCACCGTGACTAACCTTAATTGTCAAGATAACACATAGGACAAACCGAATATCTACAAAGTAGGGACATCACTAAATTAGCGGCAAATATCGTGCATACATCATGCTCTAGCAAGTAGTTGACATCACTAACAAGGGTATAAATTCCGTGCGTAAATGGAGGTGGGTGGAGGGAGGTGGTTTCTTTAGTTTATTGATAGACCGTTTCAATAAAACACATTTCGGTCAAATATAATAATTTCGAACTGCTTCCGGAGGTGATCATACCAATCCGGAGGTGGTGCTTCGTGCGTGTTTTCACGCACCAACTTGTACCCCTGTCACTGATTGCAGCATGATGCCAATACCGACACAAACAACTACAAAACAACGAAGGATGTTCGACGGGCGAATAGTGCAGGTAAATAGTTAGGACGGGCTTAGCATATCGAAAGTGAAAAGAAAACTTCCCCGTTACGCATAGATGTAAAGCCACAATTAGGACGCAGCGTGTGTGCGAAAAAAAGAGCGAGATCTTAAAGCGGTATAACGGACGGCTTTTGAAACGTATGTTGGACAAATGCATATTTTGCTTATACTTTATTCAAAACTCGTTTCAAAAACCGGATGTTACACCGCTTTAAAAAAAATTAATAAAACTCACATCTTATCTTCTTCCAGGTGCGAGATCTCCGCGAACTTGAGTCAATTCTACCGTGTCCGCTGAAAACAGCACATCATAAATTATCGATCACACACATCGCATAAATCCATAAATACGCGAGTTTTCTATACTACACTTGAAGTCCCGGGAAAGAAAGATCCCAAATTGGGAGGAATACCCACACACGGAAAATAAAAGGAAGAAATATTCACACCAACAACAAAAATGCAAAACTGAGGAAGATAACACAAGTGTGACCAGAGTACACTTTGCCTATGAAAAGGAGACAAACGTAAAACCATTATTAACAACTCGTTTATTATAATTGGAATCGGCATATCGATAAACATATTTCATAACATCAAACACATTTCTAAAGCATACGAGGTCTTGAAATGAGATCAAACTCAAACCAGTATTACCGCAGTCGTATGAACAAAGAATATTATTACCAAGATGATTAACAAACAAAATATATAACAGGTATACAAAATGATATTTCAAATGCGAATAACTTTTGGATACTACCAATATTGAACACAGAGATGCAAATCGATATTAGATATCACAACAAGTATACGCAATCAATAACCAGATAACACAATTTTCTTGAAACAAACTACAGATCCGAAATCCCGAAATACTTCAAAAAAGGTACCCAGTTCGAAAGACAAAATATCATACAAAAACAGGAAACACATACATAGATACCGTATGCCTATCACACAAAAACAGGAAACACATAGATACCGTATGCCTGACTCTTCTGCGCGAGTTCGAGTTCTACTGTAGCCAGCTAAACCTCAACTGTAACTGTCCATCCGGCTTGTTCAACCCTACCGTACTGTATGTCGGTCACTCTCTCGTACAACTTCTGCATGTAGTTGGGTTTCGCGTCCATCGTCGGAATATGAATTTTCACAAACTCCGATCCCTGTCGATGGACAATTTCCGACACAGGAGACACGACAGCCGCAGTACCAGCGCCAAACATTTGCAACAACTGAAATTATCAAACGTCTGAGTTTTTTCAATAAGTTCCCTCTACTCACCAAAGTTGAAATAGGTTATTAGCGATATATGCACTCGAAGAGAAAAGTTGTTAAATCTCACGCAACTTGTTCAGTTTTGAAGATGAAGATTCATCTGTCTGACAACGGTAAGGTCGTAAGGTCCCCGGGAAACAAGGAAACCAACATTAGCATAAGCCAAAACTAAGAACCAACCCTCTTCTCCTTCAGCGCCTGGAGCACATCGTTCATCGTGAACGCTCTCTCAGAAACCTTGACGTCGCCAAACTCCCGGGCCAGTTCTATCAACGACTGCCGAGTAACACCCGGCAGAATCAGACCCGATTCAAGGGGCGGAGTCACCAGCTCAAGGTCGCCCTAAATTAGCTGATCCTGATCCAAACTAAACTCACAAAAAAGCTACATGTTTTGCGCGTTCGCTTCTCTCTCAATAAAATAATCCATTCTTCAAAAGAAACACAAAACAGGTGTCAATAAACATAATTACTAGTTCAAGATTTAAAACACTAAACACATCCAACGAGAAAATAAACCCCGTTGGTAGCTCAGTTTCCGTTTCCGCTCAGGGGTAAGCTCACCGTCTAGCTTCTAACAAAAATACTTACATGTTTATCCTTCCACAGCACAAACATATTCATCGTGCCCGCTTCAGTGATCTGCTCATCCTCTCCATACAACCACATAATCTGTTGGCATCCGTGTTTCCGTGCTGCTTCCTGAAAATATGCATATTCCCACACAAGTTTGTCGGTTTACGAACATCAACTAATGATACGGACCCTCGTTTACCAAGCCACACAAACATACTGTTTACTGGATTATGCATGCGAAGATTCAGTCACTGAATAGCTAAACAAGGAGCGGAGTACTCCTTCTTACTTTATCTAATCCCGAAGGGATACCTTGTCAGACTTCTGTAGTATCACCCATGAAGAGAGTCATTCGACAAAACATACCAAGGATTTACACATAATTTTATCGAACACTAGAAACACTGCAATTCATGAGGCAAATAAATGGGGTTTTCATCACAAAATACAATCGCCAACCTTTCCTACCGCAATGGTCGGCGCGTAGTTGCAGCCCATCTTGAACGCGCCCACTCCGCCGGGGAACGCGCGCACATTGGTCTTATCGGCCAGAAGGGTGACCGGTTTGAAGCCCGTGGTGTAGTACGGTCCCACCGGACCAGTTAGCACGAACAATTTCGCATTCTAAAAGTTACTGGTGTATTAGCTTAGCGCTGTGAGAAGGAAATTTTATCCAAAGTTCTCTGTATTCGCATCCATACTTTAAAGTGACAACTATAGGGAATGGCCAATTGTACAATATTACGCATGACTGCAAAATGTGCAAAAAAACCGCATGACTGCGTGACTGCATAAAAAACCGCAGAAAAAAGCGAACTTTTGGTAGAGAAAATTAAGTAAATGGTACCACGCACACCAGACAAACAAAGTCAAAATCAAATCTGAGACACCAACCATTGGCTCTGAAACACCCAATGTCGGATCAGTAGCAATCAATGTGGGTCGCATGTACAAAGAAGCAGTGTCAGAATTCGGCACCCAGTCTCTATCGACGCGGACCTGAACAAACCACAGATATGAATACGACGAAACTTTATGAAGTGTACCAACGCTTACAGACGAATGACTGCACCCTACTTAGATTATATATATCGTACGCAAATGGAGGTGACTTGTTAATTTTTAGTACATAATACATAACACACAAGGCAACCGCAACCACTATCTACTATAATTTTTAAAAGAATGAACCAATTAACGTTCACAACGTAGAGCACAAATACAGTATGTAAATATGAAACACAATTCTTACAGGAAGCATGGAGACCAAGCCCCAACCATGATCATGATCTGCCGAACCTGAAACATACCAATTCCACAATGAGATCCGTGAGCTCTTTTGTATCGAAGGTCGGAAGACAAGCTCGAGTAGCGCTTCGCACCATACGTTGCATGTTCAACTCTGGCCTGAATGAAGGGAGATTGGGGTTATATACATAACTATTCGGGTATCAACCCTCATCTTAAAGACTAGAATGTAAAGTAAACGTCTCATTGTACACTAAACATCCATATAACTCATCCAAAAACATTACTTCTCTTGTGCAAAAATAGTCACTGGTCAGCATTGCAAGTAGAGCAGAACATAGTGTCCAAACTGAGAAAAACGATGGAAGGGAGAAAATACAAAAGGACGAAATACACTTACAAATTTACAAAACCATACCTGAAAATGCGCAGTTTACCATCCACGCCACGATAGGCCTTCATTCCTTCGAATAGTTCTAGAGCATAGTGGAGAACCTGAAGTCACCACAAATTGCAATAAACAAGGGACTCAATCATATATATCCACATCCCACTTATGAGCATATATATCTGCATATTTTTCGCAGACACACAGCTCTGAATTAACCTAAACCACCGTTAAACACTGTTCGTACACGTTTGTATACAGTAGTATTCGATTGCGCCAATGTACAGAGCACTACAGCCCTCGTCTGGATTAATTCAAAAGAAGGCCAGATATACAAAATCACAAGTAAGCTAACCTTAGCTGCCGGATGAATTCTCAAGTCCTGAAGTGGCTCAACTCTGGGAACGGTCCATCCTTCCTTAGCACTCCAGTCAATGTTGAGCATGTGGTCCGAAAACACATGTCCGAATGGCAGGGTACTGTAGTCGGTGGGCTTGGCGCGAAGCTGCGATCCAGTGGCATTGATCACCTGTAATGTGCAACTATTGGAGCCCTTTTTGGTTCTTCTCCGAGGGTCTGCGACTTTTTTCACCCTTTTTATACAAATTGGCACCTTAAGTCTACTTATGCCGTCTTGTAAAGAAATCCATGGTACGCCCCCCCCCCTAGTGTTAGTAGACGACAAAAAACGTTTTCACTACACAACATATCTTCCCTAAATTTCCAGTTATTCATCTAGGGAAAGATACGCTAACTGAACTCATACAACCAAACCGTAAACTAAACCATACAGTACACCCCAAACAGACAAAAAGCATAACACTCTCATGGACCTACAGTACTCGTTTGACTTTGACACAAACATTCAGTAAACATGATCCTCGTACCTGCAGATCCTTAGCATAGAACGTTCTATGAGGGTCTCCAGAAGGCTTAGCAACCGGTGTTGACTGGACTGAAGCCGTAAACTGAGATGCTCCTCTACAAAACACTGAGCTTCTACTTCTGATCACTAGCTCCCGAAAAGAACCACTGAGACTCAGAGCCATAACCATAACACTGCAAGAGGCCTACAAAAAGGTGATAAAGAAATAAGCCTCATAATAAATTTACAAGTACTATTGAAAATGAAAGAATAACTCGTCGTGATGAACACCATCCACAACTTACATAACATAACTAAAACTGCAGCCCCCTACCAAAATAAAGCAAAAATCTAACGATCAAGCGCTAATGCGACAGATCTACATTCACAAATATACACACATTCCAAAAAGCATAGCTAGTGTACAATGTTATAAATGTGTAAATCAAATAAAAGAACAGTACAGCACACGGCGGAGCAAACCAAGCAATCAATTAAGCAATTTTTGCTTGAACGTTTTATTATTTTCATGAAAATTACGACAAAACCCACAAGCAATGATACCCATACAACAATAACGCTTATCTACCGTAATAACAGAAATAAGACTTCTACAATACAAGGTCTAGATCAAGTTCCATCCTATACACAAAACTAGATAAATCCAAACTACCTAAGTCCCAATCGTTTCAAGTTTGTAATTTGTGAAAAAAAAGATAATAAATTTAGCTACTAAAACTTATACACACTGATTAACGTGTAAAGATAATAATAAAACAAAAAAAAGCTATAACAATTTCAACATACAAGCAATACAGCCTAAAAATGGTAGAAGCGTAAAGCATCGACTTATAACACCTAATAAATAAACACATAAATGCACTACTGCGCAACCAACAGAAACAATAAGTAATCAATCTAACAAAAATCATAAATTTATCTTCCACGTTAAAATTACGGAGACAAGAAAGTTGAAATAAATACCGAAGTCCTAGAGTTTAAAGTTGCGTGCCACCATTTGTCAGGGAAATAAATCACCTGGAAATATACAGAAACTTAACTAATCATAATGAGTGCACACATCGCTATCAGCACAAAAGAAACTTAAAATCTTAGAACCAATGATATATGATAGCCACTACACCAAAAGTATAATGTCTAACTGCTCATCCTTGCGTAAACTATGCACATCAGACCAGTGTAGCAAAACAACAATGTTTCAACATCAACATAAAACGAGGCTGAACATTTTTTGGAGCTAAGCTTTCTATCCCGTTTGTAAAAGAACCTTGAACATCAGAACAAACTCAAAACTCACTTCTCCCGGTTTCAGTAAACATTCCAATGGCTTCTTTTCACGCGGAAGGTTCGGGTAGTCCTTCAGATACCTGAAGTAAAGGAAGAGGAATTAGAGGAATAAACATTCCAAATGCACTTTCTACTCGACCTCGACAATAAAAGACTAAGATCATAACTCAAATGTTTTGATTCCACTTCTAAAAAGAAAGCACAATCACAATAATTGTAGCGTAGCGAGATCAATTTCCTTTTAAATACTGGGTGCTGAGAACATATACGCAATCACATTTAGTTATTTTAAATAATACACTGACTATTAAACAATGCGCATTGAGTGATTTTCGTACCGCAGTACCTAATCTCATAATGCACGCTCAACATACTTCACATCCATACTACCTATGCAAAAGAAATATAACTAACCACTCAAGCGTCGTCCTGTCGGGATCCCAGTCCGGTCTTTCTTCAAACGGATGCAAAAACCATCTCTTCGCACCATGGATCACCTCGGCGAAACCCGGACCATGGTAATGGTACGGTACACCAGTGCCTAGAAGAATGAGTAACTCATTTGAACTTAATAAGATCGATAAACCATTTGTTATTATGCAATTCTGACGTCATGTCAGTTACCAGGAGAAACACCAGAAGCACAGCCCACTGAGCCCACAGCTTTTCAATATAGTATGGTCAAAAACTCTAAACATATGGAAAAGATCAACCTACGAAATGAAACTAAAACGCTTACATCTCCTTCCTCGAGGTAAAACGTAAAACCATAAAAACCGAGAGAAACACAGCTACCTCTACATAAAGGTAATTCGTGAAACAATATGTTTCTTCATCAACTTAAATTCTCCTTGTGTGACGTACTAGGTATTCGCGTGTCAAGAACCAAAACAAGCAAATAAGATACAGAAAAGGTACAAACTACAAACCAGCTGCTGCGAGCCCAAATGACAATGCGGGTTCGTGTCCTGGCAAATTGAATTCTGGAATCTTATAAACATCCAAAAGCGGCTTCCATACATTTTGATCGATATCTCCGAAAAGGTACATCGTCTCATTACCGAGAGTCTCCATGTTCTGCGCTCTACAACGGATAGACAGACATAGCAGGATGTTATGGTCTGTCACTACACAACGACAATAATTGTGTTACAGCAGCATACGTTACTTAAATACACTCGGCGCTTGTTTACAAATCCAGTTTCAAATCATCAAAGATTTAGCGAATAATTCCTTATAAATATCGGAACATCTGCCACCTAATCTATCGCGGGAGAGCTCACAACTTAAATACTCGAATTCAATATTTATAAGAGAGCGCATCTTTAATCTACAACAATCGCAGCACCCTAGTCTAAACATCAATCCGTTCAAAAAAAGTAAATTAGCAAACACATATGGCTAATTTTAAAGGGATAACTTACTGCAAGTTCTCCACATAGTTTGAAATAGTCGACGGCTTCCTTGTATAGCTGTACGTGTTAGCCGAGTTCAGTACAACATCAACATCTCCCCAATCCTCTAGTAATATCGATCTGTAACAAATACCTTACTCTTAATATAACAAAAAAATAACATAATGATATGTATAAAAATATCACACTCAACATGTAACATACATACCCTACTTCTATAATAACATTCTCATTATCCAAGCATTAAAGCGAAATACCGGCCGTTTCTTGAATTGAAACACATGGATACACCAGCATTCTTATGCAGATGACTATAAATTAGGATACAATATCGAGCTAAATTTGCATAAATACATAAGAATACAGCTATCCACGATGCGTTTTAAAAACCGGCCGGTATTTCGCCTTAAGCAGACCAGAAAATATGGTCCTGGACCAGTGACGCGAGTAGCGAATGAATGCAATTAATCTCCAACAGTACTTCCACCAAAGAAAGAAAACAAAGAAGTAACCAAACTACTTACTTCTGCGTCTTTTCTGCAAACTTCTTGTTGTCGATCCCATAGATAATAACCGGCTCGGAATATGCATATCTGGAAAGAGGAACAAACTACACTACAAACTACACCTCACTAAGAGCACAGCGAGCGAGGAGCCCTAGCCTAGCATAGAGAAAACTACATACCGACGCTGCATATCAAAAAAAAACACAGTTAAAACAGATTCGTACCTTTGTAGAAACTCCTTATGGCTCAACTCGTCTGCGGAATGCCGTTCAATGTTACACGGACCTTCTTCACCTAAAATCTTAATGCGAATAAAAACTAAACGAGAAGTGCCGAATGTAAAGAAGATAATGATAAAATCTAAATAAGCATAAACTCTCGTCAATATCAGGGGTATTACTTAGTGTTAGTTACACAGTAGTTATTGCACGCGAACGTATATATCCATTGTCTAAAGGTAAGTACAAAAAAAGATATGTTGGAAACTACCTTGTGCAGATGTATTATACAAGGTGCGGCAAACAAGCCCTGTTTTTTAACAATAAAAAAACTAATCAAAAACTCTCACCAACCACATCGGTCTCCTTCGTTGTCCATCCGCCATATTCTATATCACACTCCACAGTGGAGAAAGCGGCGAGGAGTGTGCATAGATACACAGCTCTTCGTAAATCCCGCATCTAGCTAAAATTAAAAAGTATTTGAGAATGTGCATTACATAATTGCATCGTAAGGCGATAAGACACGTGATTTGTGAAATGTCTGCTGAACAACTGCATCCCAACCACATCATCAGATATATATACCAACGGCAATCAACCGCAACAAAAACCATTCAAAAACAGCAACAAATCAGAAAAAAGATAAATATATTAACACATTGATTGTATGGATAGATAAAGTAGTAATACCTAAATACATTAGTAGGAAATGCTTATGGCTTATACACAGAAAAGAAAGAACAAGTTACACAGACATTAAAAGCAGAGATTAGTTTTCGGACGTGTAGAGTGCAGATCTACATATATAACAAGATAGTGAGAGATCTAAAAACTATTAGAGATATCGCATGTATTAAAATAAAAAAGTTCATAGGGACAGGAATGTAGAATGTACAAATAATATACAAACATGAAAATGATAGCCACCATTAGATTAACGCAAAAAGGTAGGAGGTTTCATCATACTATTGCCGCAAGACCAATTGTAGTAAGCCAATGTTGAAGAAATAAACAACATAAATATTTGATATTTCACAAATTTCGAAACAGGCGTGATACACGAAATGGAATGTAGTTGATGTAATCAGTTACTAAAGACTGAAGAGATTCTAAAATTACAGTCAAACAAAAAAAACGACTAGAAAGTAAATGCAATGAAAGAAACAACAATGGACATATCAGAGAATCGTTAGTTACTGGAACATACGTATTACAATCTTATTCAACTATGAACAGGCAGAGCAGGCTCACGAGAAAAAAGTTTTCATTTCATATTTGTTTCAAAATTGATTTGAACTTCAGTACAAAATCACCAAACTTTACACATCGTTATCGTTTCCAATAACAAAGAAACAAAGATGAAAATACATGAAAATACCTATTTGTTGTGAGAATCCTGAACCTCAAGTTGAATCTGCTGGACTTGAATGCATTAAGTTAATACACCTACTACATGGAGATCTATTCACATTCACACAAGAAAAAAAACATAAAGAGAACAACAATTAGTTTTTGATTTTTAGTTAGAGTTCAAAGTTCAACACTCTTTCCCTCACAAACAAGTGCAAAAAGTATACAAGTAGAATTACTACTAGATCAATTATCAAGCTCTTAAGCTCAGTTCAATAAGGTAGGACGTTAGGACCTTAGCTAAACCCTCCTATCCCTAACCTAAAGTTAAGGTGTTGGTGTAACAGAATCAAACTCAAACGACAGAATCGGTCTTCGCGGTCTCTCGGCCAACAGGTCTTGCAGTATCGCGGTCCAGGGCAGTGTCACATAGGTCAGGTAGGCATTCAATGGAGTGCACTCGGCCCTTTTCTTCTCTCGAAGCCAGTGCCACGCCTGACCAAACCCGCGCACCGACCTAAAAACAAACACAACCTATTTACACTACTAAACCGACGGCAGACAGCAATGAGAGAAAATAGACCAAACTAACTGTGAAGCGAGTGAGTAAAATAGCACCACAATAGTAGAAATTTTCCAAATTATTCAAAAATACACATAACAACTCGAACTCCGCTCCCGGGAGCAAAACCTAATGACGCTCTGCTCTAGCTTCACGTAGTAACAGTGTAAGAAGCAGGTACTCTATCTAACTCTGGCCAACATCTAACCCGATTTCGATTATTGAACAAAACGAACAATAACAAAAAGCGCTAGGCTAGGTTCGATCCCCTTACCTAGCAGCTTACATAGAAACAAGGGACCCTTACCTAGCAGCTTACAGGTTCGACCCTCTTCCTCTTACCTAGCAGCTTACACAGAAACAATTTCGTTCAATGTCCCACCAACCTTTTCCATCAAATACAAACAAACTCCTTAAAACTGACCACAATCTACTCAGCACTCCCTCCTCCAGCTCGTCATCAATAGAAGAAGCTTCCACTTCCGGATACTGGTTAACCGTATCGGCTTCACTCTGCCAACGACGGCCTCGAGCGGATCCGCCACCACCTGACGGAGTCGTCGCCGGGCGGTCTGCATTTTCAATTATTATTTATAAATATATTAATTAATTATTTGTTGCATTTTCAAGTATTATTCAAAAAATATGTTCATTAATTAATCATTTGTGTGTGTAACTCATAACCATATCATTAGGGCAGTGGGCATTTCTTTATCTTTCTGGGTATAAAACTCTTTCGTGAACATGAAGATGAAGGTAAAGGTAAAGACATAGAAACTCACATGAAGTAAGCTGAGGCCCAGCCAGGTTCTGTTCACTCATCCTCCTCCTTCCAAACTGTTGTTCGAATGAAGAATACTCGGGAAAGTGCATGCTCTGCTCGGTGAGCGGTGTCTCCATTCCCGATCCCTGTACACGACAGACGGCCATCTCGGCGTAACCCTAAATTAAGTACAAATTTAAGGTTTCTAGAATTTCAAAACCCTCGTTTGAACGTAAAACAAGTAAATTCAAAAGGAAACTGTAACTAAGGTCAAGTACTCTAAATGTCCAGAGTCAATTTTTTATGTCGATGTTCAAAACCAATAAAAAAAACCAATTTGTGGTTACACCACAATTAATTATCGGAATCAGAATCAGCGAAAGTGCTACTGGCCCGAAAAATTCCGATAAACTACCGAAATCTACCTTTGGCTTGGCTGCCACGTGGCTTGTAGACAATGCTTCAGAAATCACGTGTCATACCGCTTGAAGGCAATAAGTGCGGAAACCAGCTGAACGAACCTTGCCCCTTGGGCCTCTCATTCTGACAAATTCTTGTCGGCGATGATCCTCTTTCATCAAACGATGTGCCCATTGCCATGTAGACGAGGCTCGAGTATCATGCACCTGAAACTCTTATTATTCATCTGCGCATTCTTTCCAATCAAGAGTCTTATTACTACTTTTTTTTTTAATATGTTACAACACAAGAGATAGCCGGATGAGCGGGTGGGCAGTTTAGGTTTAGGCACTCTAGTTTGATTAAAAAAACATACTTTACAATTACAACAATAATGTAATGAGAAACTGCAAAGTTTTATCGGGGCCAACAATACCAACCTGTTTTAGTACTTCATATCTAATAGATCCGAGAAAGATCACTGCTTCATGGCTCTTTCCTCGATCTCTGGCCACCAACTCAACGCAAACGCATTCGCCGTCACGCACAACGACGTCGTTGAACACCTGTAAGTAAGAGTACAAAATATATAAAAAACCGGAATCTCACTTTCTGCTGGATTCACAATCTTCATCTAATACTCTCATTGTCAGCGCCAGCGTTAGAAGATAGAGCGTTGTACCTAGCAGCAAATAATCGTAGGGATCAGTATAAAGTTATGAAACCAGTACCTCTTCAAAAGCGTCGATGGCAAAGTAAATCTTGGGAAATGTGATCTCTTCCGCTTCTCCTTTACTATCCATTCGACGACGGGAAGGCGATGGATACACCTAAACAAATGGTGTTCATTTTTCGTTCTCTTCTGTATTTCACTAGAACTAACCAAATAAAAAAGCACCGACCACGACTATCTACAACTCTTAGTCACATGGCAACAAAGCAGACACACACACAATTCCAACGCATGTTGCATGTCCAACAATGTAAATTATACAAATCAACAATCAACAGCAAAAAAAAAACATACTCTCTGGCAGTTTTTCCGGATGATTTGCAAATTTTGGGGCGACGTTTTCGTACATACCGCGCATGTCACGTAAAAATCCAACTGTTGCAAGATGAGGTTCAGGCAGACCTGCAAAGCAACAAACATTATTCATTTAGTTAGAATATTTTTTTTAGAAAGAAAATGCAACCGAGTGTGCGCCGCAGTGACTGGATTCGATGTAGAAACAATTAAGAAAGAAGTATGCGAAATGTTCACAAGATGTAAAATGTAAAAAAAGTAAAAAGTAAAATACTTGCCGATTCCTCCCAATTGATATTTTGGTCGCAGGGCACAGGTTGCTTCTTACTGTGTCGACGAAAGACCTAATAAAGACTAATTAAGAATTCCTAGGTAAGAAACGATCGAAAGCGGAACGATCTTCACATATCCACACCACACATGTAACTTACACACGATCAAGTTTAGTATCATCCCACCCTCGCGAGATAAGTACACATATATTCCCAACTCCAGAGATTATAACAGAACGCAAAAAATCCTAAAAAGAAAAATGAATGAAACAAACTAACTAACCTGCAACTGTGGCGCACCGATATGAAAAGATGCAGTGATTCGTGACACTGGCACATACCTAAAGGTAGAAATAGTAAGCTCATTGTACAAAATAGTATAGAGTATAGTCTAGTATGACTAGAAAAATAATCCATCAACATATCATATCCTTGTTACACTTGATAAATGAGGACAGAGGATAACTTGATGAAGCACGACTCTTTTGACTAAACGAAGCGCATGGTGCAACCTCCGACCAGTCCACCCCTAATCTTTATGAAAGAAATCACGGACCATTCTTGTGAATTAAAAAAAAATTATAAATTCCAAACCCACCAAATCATATCATCGCTTTGAGTTGCGCAATTCGGTTGCTGGCAATGGGCAGAGCCGACAATAAACTCCATGAAGAGTTTTGACCACAAAACCTCATTGTCGTTCACGAATCTGAATAAAATTATAAATACAAATCAAGAAAATACAATAAAACAAAAACTCATCTGGATATCTGGAAGGAGAAGAATGCTATGTTGTTAGTCCAAAAACAATGGATTCTAATTCCCACTCTCGTTCACTATCTAGACCTTCAATAAACACCTTTGCGTTTTAAAAAGTGAACATTTCAAAACCTACTTATACTCTCCGTCGGCTGTCGTACTCTCCTGACGTAAACCAGCGACGCGGCGTAACAATTCACGTACGCAACCGCAATTGGCTGGAAAGAAAAATTGTCAATATGGTTAAAAATTCTTATAAACACGGCGCACTTTGGCTGCCGTAGAGCCAACCTCAACAAAAACTTTTTCCTCAGAACAAATAGACCAAGTACAGGATGAAAATAAATGCAGAAAAGGCGAGTCTCAGCATCTGCAGTGCCGTGACGATTTCGATTATTATTCTTTGATAAAAAGAAAAAAGGCAAAAAAAAAATTGAGGAGAAAGGATAACCTTAACTTACCAGATTTCGTCGGCGTTTGTCTATTATGGCTACTCAGCTCACAGTTCTTCGGGATAACCAAATCCCGAATACTGGACGACATCGAAGACGGATTCATAGTTACACAGACAATGTGGCAGAAGTGAAGCTCCTACGGAATAAACATGCTTCCTCTGCTCCTCTTTCCTGAAAATCAAAATAAACATAAACTATAAACGCTAATCACAAATTCAACACAGTTCACACGAGTAAAAGAAACAGAAGAGAACGACCAAAAACATTTTGCGAAAAAAAAAATGTATAAGTAACAAATGGACCAAACCACATAATAATTGAGATATTGAAATAAAGTATCAGTTCTTGGAGGTAAAGTTTATCAATATCAAATGAATGCGAAATGAAATAAGCGACAATCAATAATTTAATTAGATGCATATCATTGCATTATACCCGTCGTCGAATCATAGGTAAAGGTAGAGTTCGGCTGCTTGAGATGACTTGTTTACTGTTTATTCTGATGCGTTTTTACCAAAGATGTTCAGGAGGCGGCCTTTTTCGAACTGTTTCTCTGAATTAAGAAAAGAATGTAATAGTGTATCTCTGATATATCAGTCAAAGGTGGTACCTGACACCTCACAGGTATACCAACTACATTCGGGTTGTTGGAGCGAATTTTCATTAAAGATAAATACCGGCCGGTTTTTGAAACGCATCGCGGACAAGTGAATTCTTACGTATTTATGCTAATTTGCTCGAATTTAGCTCGGTTGTTTATTCTAATTTATGTACATTTTCATACGAGAATGCTCAATGCTGGTCTATTCGATGTGTTTCAAAAACCGGCCGGTATTTCGCTTTAAATAATGATCCTTTCGCAAGTCTTATTTTCCAGCCCATGTCCGAATCGCCAGAATGACAGGGAGTCCTAGCTTCATTTCAATACCTTTTAACAACCACATCCACGATAAAACAGATCACAGATCTACCCCACACAGTAAACTAGTAACAAAATAATAAGACTCAATACAACTTACTTTCTTCAGCCGATAGCACGAGAACCGCATTTTGAACGTGTTGAATATGTTTTGAAAGTTGATCGGGTGGTAACCGCCCGAGTTCTGTAAAATTATGGTAAAAAGTATTTTTGATAGTTTCGTATTTCATAATTCTGCATTCTGCAATTCTAGTAAATGTCTACAACGACGTAGTTTTTTTCATAACATAACAATGTCTAGCACAACTAACGTATACATAATATAAAAAAATCCGCATACCATTAACTAGCCGAACATCCTCCGTTGCAAGCTCGGTTTTGTATCGACTTGCATTCTTCGGATCTGGTAGCAAACACTGAAATATTCACTATAAGAAACTTTACAACTGGAGCTAGTGGAAGAATAGTAATACTACTACGAAGCGTGAGCACAATCTAACTACAGTTTACATAGTTATACAAATCACAATGTGACTCATTACCGTATTTACTTTCGCATATGTTGTAATTCCAGGAATCTTGTCGATGTATTCAGAGGGAAAATCATCGTCAATTCGAAGAGATTCTTCGCAGAAGAGTTCTACGTCCTCCTGCAATATACATCTTTGGATGAAACAAGAAAATATACTCAAATTCAGTCACTGGATCAAATTTCTGACTGACCAAACACAGAAGGTAAAAATGGAAACATTCCGACGAGCAATACTGCCAAAGCTAAACGTAGCAAATGTACAAAAAAACATACCCTTGCCTGGGGTATGGGAAGAAGGACTCGGCTTCTTGGAATGGACGGCCTTACGTAGAACAAGTTCGAGGAAGCGGAACCAGCTTGTTCCACAGGATAGTTCGCCATTACGGTGTCCCAATTACCAAAAGGCTTCCGAACTGAAAATTGCAAGTTATGCGACTCAAGCGGTACAAATAACGAACAGTCTAGAACTTCATCTCACACTAGAAGAGTACGAGGAGTAGTAAGACAGCAAAGTCAAAAAAATAATGATTGAAACCATGAATAAAAAGAAAAAGTTGTTTTTCATTGCAAATTCCGCCGATTCCCGCGCCGGAAATCTGTTTGTGCATGCACTTTGCATTTTTATTGTTTAGGGTTACTGTAGAACTACGGTAATTTGTCTGGCTCTTAAGAAACTGCTCATAATATTTTATACTCCTTTTCCAAGCGCGTAACTT